>JAODUI010000017.1:3263533-3280602 GCA_027563995.1 Papilio gigon | reverse complement strand
CACCGAGTTACACGTGAGTTAAGCCGTTTTATAAGTAGTATAGTGAAATGGCTCACGAAAGTTTTAATAGTTTAATAACTCTGAACAGTTTGCTGTACGATATCCCATTCAAGTGGGAAGCTAATTAAATTCTTTTGCTTGAAATATAGGCACTGGCAATATTCTATCCAGTTCGCTTGCATACAAACACATCGAAACACGATCTTCCCCCAACTCATTGTTGTCGAAGGGCCACTACTATTATTCACAACTCAGGTAGCGATGCCGAAGCAAACTCGATTTTTTTGTACACAATAATCCTCTTTCATACTTCACACTTTATTTATGTGACAGTATTGTATCGGATTGTGTAAATTTTGTATTTTTGTCACATTCTTTATTGTATTATTTGCTGGTTAATAACATGAAGCGATAACAGCTTAATGGTTAACAATACGGCCTACCGATCTAGCGGTCGTCAGTTCGAATCCCACTATTAAACTATTGTCGTGTACCATATGATAATACAAGTTTTTCTAGGTCTACCAATTACAAGTAACATTAGTTAAAAAAAAAACATTTCATGAAAGTTTTGAGAATTGAAAATTTACTTTATAATGAATAGTTTTATTACAGAAACATGTAAAAGCTTCATCATCAGCTCACTCTATGTCCCCACCGAGGGGCTCGGAGCCTACCTTCTTATTAGGGGTGACTAAGCCATAGTCAACCAGACTGGTGCAGTGCATTGACATCACGCATATCATTGTATTTCTTCTCAGTTATGTGCAGGATACAACGATGTTTTCCTTCTTCATAAAAGTTTACTAATAGTGTAATGTGTAATTTATTTTACACATCCTTATTAATAATTAGAAACTAATGATCTTGGTTTAGCACGGTTTTTTCATAGTTCAGTACACTACTAAATACCGTGACGGTTAGGGTGGGCTCACACTGCGCTTCGAAGTTACTAAATGCGTGTTAAGGCATCGCATTCACTTCTATAGCATATGGTTATTAAACAATTGTTTTATAAATTTCCGTAACGACTTTTTTTTTAATTTATGTTCACGTCTGTAACTACCGGGACCTTGAAGTCACGGTTAAGTTAAAATGTCAATTAAGCTTGGACATCGTCTAAAAAGAACAGTATCTTTTGTCGATTTCTCCCATTCTCATCATCATCATAAGCCTTTATTTATCCACCATCGGGCAAAGGCCATCTTCAATGCCTTCCACAGTATTTCTCTCCTAATACCCAATAAAAACATTTTAATGTATTGAACAAATCTGTTTTTACTTTTATAATAATTTATTATTAGTTAAAAATGTATAATAATCGAAATGAATCCTCCATTTAAGAGGTTTGGGAGACACGGTTCTGCGCCAGCGAGCTCCGGACCCCACCTAACGTAGCGTATAATTTTTATTTCCATCTTTCTAAATAATTTTCTAGCGCACAATTTAATATAATTTCTATATTTAGATTTTTAAATGAAATATTCGTTTAATTTGAATGTTAAATATTAAAAAGCATACGCGAAATTTATTCTAATATAAGTCAATGACTTGATGCGGACGGTAGACACTGGATGCGGAAAACGGAGGACCGCATACCGTGGAAGGAATTGGGAAAAACCTATGTCCAACAATGGGCAGACAATGGCTGATGATAATGATAATGAAGTCAATGACTATATTAAAATGGTAGAGCTTTTTGAAATGTCTCTAACGACTTCTTTGTTTAAAAAAACATATCAAAGTTATGTTTGTAAAAATTTCGCAAACAAAAAATATTACTCGAAAAATACTTTCATTTGGTAGCCTAATTATTAAAATAGGTCACATTGTTTATCGTAAAGTAACCATTGTTTATGAAGGACCAAAAAAAAATTAAAAAAAAACTTAACGTACCCTAGAAAAAACATTCCACCTGGATTAAGTTCAAACAAAGCAAGCGCGCTCTTTATTAATAAAATGTTTTTTTTAAAATTATTAATGAATATGAATATAATTTAGACAAAGCGTACTTAGTATGCTTGAGGATATAGTGAACTAGTTCCGTTGACTCCGTAGAATCCTCCGTAGAAATGGACTAGGTAAAGGACCATAGTTCTACTAAAATTATTCTGCCGATTACGTAGACTGTGAACCGAAAATGCGGGGAAGAAGTTAATAGTATTATAAGTAGAGATTTTTCATATGAGAAGACGACAAACAAGCGGTGGGATCATGAAGGTGATCATCGACGCACAGACCTCTGCAATACTAGAGGAACGAGATAAGTTCTCTGCCTTCGAGAAAGGGGTATGCTCGCTTCGTTTAACTATATTATTAAAAGGAACACAGCTATTGTAATTAGTTCTATTAGAACTTATTTAAAATCAGATAACAAGACATTTAAACGACAAGAATTATAGACAAAGAGGGATGAGCTGTTTAATTCGATTTTTTTATAAGTGAAGGCAGACGAGCGGTGCGATCACGAAGTGATCATCGCAGTATCGGAGGAACCACGAATGCGCTGTCGTCATTGAGAAAGAAGCACGTTAGGTCCGCATCTCATTACTTTATTAGTTCTAATACGTACAAGTTTACTAAGTCCTGACTCTTAAATATCAAAGTCCAGTTCAAATAGCTCTTGCTGATCTTTTATACGACTTTAAATTTTATTATTCTATTTGTTGAATTCCTCCGTGACCCAGTGAATGCGGGTTAGTTGAAAGTTTCCAACTGTTATTCTAGTAAATGGAGCCGCGGGATACGTTAGCGTAGAGCAAATGATACGATGAATACGAAATAAAGTAAATTTAATCAATGTAAATAAGAAACTAAGTTTGTTTCACAAGCGCCAATAGCCTAATGGTTAAGGGTACGAATTTACGATCACGTGGTCCTGGATTCGAATCCCGCCAATCCACTGTTGTCGACCATAACCTTTTTTTTTTTTTTAACTTTAGGAAATGCATTTACGCATCTCCCCCGTTGCCGGTGGAGTATGTGGGGCTCGCTGATCGAGAAGCGGCCAGAATACCCACTAAAACCCAACGATGTCCCTTCTAGTCGCCATTGGGCTGGGCCACGGGAACACTTTCGCAATCTTCCGTGGCCCAGCCGGTTGTCCACCATATCCTAGCTCAAGTCTAGACCTCGGTTGGAGTGGTAAAAGAAATGTTAGTGAATTAAAAAAAATCTGCTAAAATATTATTAAAAAAATGTATAAATCTTTTCACCTGCAATTCGAAAATATATCTTAATATTATAAATGTGAGTATGGATAGATGTTTCTTAGAAGATATAGCCAAAGAGGCTTCATGGATATGATTTATGAATTAATGATATTTGGTATATAATTATACATATTGGTATAACAAGATAGTTACAGTAGGACAATAATCTTGTGTCTTTATCCACCGTGTCGGACAACTTTATCGGTTTATACTGCAACGTTTTGTAGGTACGATTTTCAGTTACTTTATTCATTATAAACCTGTCCCTTTCTCTATAGAGGATGGGTAATGTACGTATGTTTTTCATACATCTGTCAGTCGTCATAACTGAAGTCTTACACTTATTTATTATCACTTTTATGTGGTCTAATTTCAAATTGTCTAAGTCGTACCTAGCGGTTGACATCTTTTTATTTTCATTAATTATATAAACACAAAATAAAGTATACTACTTACGAAACGGCTTAACTCACGTGTAAATCGGTGTCAGTACCGAATAGTTTCGAGCCCATCGGGGGCTCATCTTCAGGGTGAGTGGGAACGGTACTATAGCGCGTTCGCGGCCCGCCGCTCACTGCAACTAGTCGGCTCGAAACTAGTCGGCACTGACACCGATTTACACGTGAGTTAAGCCGTTTTATAACTAGTATAGTGAAATGTCTCACGAAAGTTTTAATAGTTTAACTAAGTCTTCTAATTTCAAAAACATGTATACATCGCAAAACTATTAAGTATTAATAGTGCTTATTTTAATTTCCCCAGCCCCAAGCGTCCGGACGAGGTCTTCTGGACTGGATCGGTCTTGGCGAGGACCAAGATCCGTACATCCAGCAAGCAACACAGCAATGCATCAACGGTGATCTGGCCGACTGCTTCAAAGCGCAAGCATTGAGATCATTCGATGATTTCTTTGACAAACAAGCTTACAAGTAAGTAAAGGTGATAGGAATTGTAGTTGCAGAAATAAAGACACATTAATAATATGTACAATTATCCCATTAGATTCAATTCTTGCCACGCATAAATAGTCTAATTATTTTTAAATACAATATGTACTAAAAGGCCAATGTCCAGCAGTGGGCAGACAAAGGCTGATTAAGGCTCCTACATCGTACTAGGAAATAACTAACTTTTAACACTGAATAATTGATTTTTCTCTTATTTTTAGATTATCTGAGAACGCTGTGCTGGTGAAGGTCGAGTCACAGGCCCGCGCACTGGCGCATGAACCTCCGGAGCTGAGCTCGCAGCCGCGCAGCGAAGATTCTGATTGGGATTCATTGGTTAAATTTGGAATGAGGAAAATCGAGAGGTAAATTCTAGATTACAACATTACATATTACCTTACTGAAGGCTATGGCACAGTATATACTACTCTTCCATACATCTCCATTAGCTGACATATTTACACTCTCCCCTTCTTACGCATAGCATCTTAGCTTTGGTTAAGGTTGTATCGCCTACTGCTTGGTATAGGCTTCTCCTAAAGATCACCACGATGACCATTCCTCGAACACTCTCATCCAAGATACTCTTGAAAACCTGACCAGCTCATCGGTAGATATCACAAATTTTAATAAATAATTAGTTTTATTCATTTTATTTTACTATAATACCTAGAAATGGTATTTGGTATCCATTACTATAGATTCTGTACAGTTACCACTACTTCCGGCATGTTAGGCCGGTAATTGGAGTAAACAAGCGTAATAACAGTCAAATGTTAGAGTCAGTTCATGCAAATGAATAGCATTGACCTCCTTGTTACTGGCGACATTTCCGCTAAAACGTGCCAAAGCATAAACAGTAATGGCACTCTATATAAGTACTTAATAGGTTTTCATTGTTTGCAAAACAAAATGAACAAGTAATTAAAAGAAAATACTGTAATTTTAAATTTATATTACCGCCATTGATTCTTAGACTAGAGGCGAATTCCTCAAAACTCTAGTAAATATGATTAAATTGAATCTTTGTTGTGTTCCAGATTCTTGAGGTCTACAGCATTAGAAATGCAATTGGACGATGACGTCACATCTAACGGTGTCATTGCCCCCCGGTTCCTGGACCAGATTGCGGACGAAGTTGACATTATCGAAGATAAGAAAGCGCCTTTCCGTAAGTTCTTTGAATAATATTTCCTTATAACCTAACACTAATTCATTTTCACTTTAAAATTATAACCGTAAGAAAGCTGTAATATATTCAAACATTACTAGTATTGACGGTATGTGTTGAAAATCGCACCACTGGAATTTTTTTAACTAAAGTTTTTTTTAATCGAAGCAATATTCTCTATATTCAAAATGAAATGTATCAAATGGAAAATTATTCCTAATGATATTGCAAGTTATTTGAATATCAATTCATAAAATTTACTAGACTATAAGCTTGACTGTGCACAGGTCGTCATAAGTTGAAGAAGCTCATAATTCCCATGCTGCTGATCCTCAAGCTGTTCAAGCTGAAGCTATTACTCTTCCTGCCCCTCATCCTCGGTCTCGCGAGCTTCAAGAAATTCCTAGGATTCATGGCTCTCATTGTACCAGGTAAGACATCGGAAAGAAAGATATAATTAAGAATCGAAGCGCCAATAGCCTAATGGTTAAGGGTACGGACTACCGATCTTGCTGTCGTGGGTTCGAATCCCACCATTCGACTATTATCGTGGACCATATCCTGACACAAGCTTCTACAAACTTACCAGGAATGGTCACAAGAAATATTAGTGAATTAACAAAAATCTGCTAATGTTTTGAAAAAAAAAACATTAAAAAAAAAAATTGAGGAAATAATTTAACGTAATAAGGAATAAAATTAATAAGGAAATCATTTATCATAGAATCCAACACAATAAAGAAATGGATTATTCTAAAAGCAGTTAAAATTGATTTCAGAGAAAATCCTCTTAAATAATTCTAGTAATTTAAACTACACTTTGATAATTCAAGATGTCTCCATTAATATTAGAAAAGAAACAAAACACTATTAACATCAAATTGAACACCATTTAGAATTGAAGTACGCTATCGACTCAATATTTAATTCAATGTCTTTCAGGTGTCATTGGCTACTTTAAGTTCTGCAAACCTAACCTCACATCGCCGTTCTCGTCCAACCATTACTCCGGACCTCAATACTCGCCAGCGGGTATCGGTATTCATGGCCCTTACAGGGAAAGTCCGCCAGTCTACAATCACTACGAAAGTTACCCTGTAAGTATGCTGATTGATGTCAAAAATTTCATGTAATTCTTTTTGATTTGCTCCCAGGTACATAAATTCTTGGAAGTAAAATGGTCGGTTGTCGTGTTGTTCAATTGCTATTTCATTATTATAATTCCTAACGAATTTAGAAAAACATAAGACGATCGTAGTTTGAGTTGTCTATGTTGGTACATATTATTGAAAAGGCATCCCTCTGATACGGACCTAAACCTTTATAAAAGGACTCAAGTAATTTTACATACAAGCAGATAAATACAGATTTAAACAAACACACGCACATGTTCTACGATGTGCAGTCGAGAGGTAAGAACGCGGGTCACTTAAAGGCGTAAATAAACCTAAACATCTTGGAAACCAAGAGTAATATTATCTATTAAACAATGTTTATTATATAATACTAACTTTCTTAGTTCTAAATTTATTCATTCTACAATTATAGATATTTTTAAGTGACCGGGATTCATTGCTCTTGAGTGTGTACAAGACACAGTAACAAAATTAACGGAACTCTTTCTTATTTCAGAACCCTCATAAATACGGAACAAACGGCATCGCCTTCCGAGACCATGAATCAAGCCCGCAAGACCTCGCGTACCAAGGTTGGGAATACAGGAACAAAAACGGCGCTGAAGAAATTAAAGCGGAGAGCGCTTGAAGACTGATTAATAGACGAAAATAAAGCAATGTAGTGCTTTCTACCAACCAGTCATTTATTACCAGTAAAGTCTTAAGTTTTATAAGTGATGTACATTGTCCAGGTTCGATCCCCGCCATATACCAATGTGTTTTTCTATTTTCGAATTGCATATGTACATTATCCGACGCTCTTACGGTGAAGGAAAACATCTTGATGTAACCTGCATATATCATAAGGCGAAATTTGCTATCAACGGGATTGGAATCTCAGGTGACTCGCAAATCTGAACATAGTTTGAAAGGTCATCAGGTAAGTAAACCGGAGTCGGATTTTGTATATTTTGTAAAACCGATAAATTTGTATCGGTTTGTTAGTAAAGTTCATAAGTGAATTGTAAATAGCATCTATTAATTATAATTTAATATAGGATTATTTTAAATACTCATTTTGTTGAAACAAGATATTTAATAAATTATTATTTTATAAAGAATTTGTTTTTTATTTTTATAACACATACATTTACAATATTAATTGTATCTACGCTTTTAAGATATGACATAAGTTTACAATATTTAATTATCAACTTTTTTGGAAGAAAATTTTGAATTTACTGCCCTAGATTAAAGCTCTGCATTTTTTTTCTAAGAGAAGGAGGCAAACGACCGATGGGATCACAAAGGTGATCGTCGACGCCCATGGACAGCCGCAACACTAAAAGAGCAGATGTATTGCCGTCCTTTGAGAAAGAATAAAAATTGTATATCTGCCATGTTTGAAAATCTCTAATACGATAGTAAATCAAAAATCAATTTCATTAAACTTGATTAGAAATGTTATTGACAATAAAAATTATTCTCATCGAATACAATTCAAACCAAATTCGTAACATGCTCCGAGCGCCACAACCGTTATCATTTGGCACAGGAAAATAGAAATGTTGCCAACAAAATATAGGTCACGTTAACTCACATAAGCAAACGATTTTCAATGAAAGCACCTTTCATATTTATACTAGCAAAGTTTTATAAGCTTGGATCAGCCTGCTGATCAGGCTAGGACGTTATAACACCAGGCGGGGTTACTTAAGTAAGCAAACGCGTTCCCGTGGCCCCGCCATAATGCTTCAGAGGGCAGTCAGGTTTTAGTGGGTATTCCGGTCACCTTCTGTGGCCGGCGAGTCCCACACTCTCTACGACATTGCACCGCCCGGCGTAGAGGTGCGTAAACGCAATTCCTGACTATAAAAAAAAGAGGATAATACCAGCGTGACAGTTTTACTTGTTTTAGAAAGTTTAGGACTCAGGTTTTATTTTATTTTTTTAATAAGAGAAGACAAACGGGCGGCGAGATCACACATGTGGTCGACGACGTCCAGACATACAACACTAGAGGAGCAAATGCGTTGCCTTCCAGAAAGATAAACGCTCGCTTCTTGAAGGACTCTAAGTTTATTTGCGGTCGCGTGTTCGCGTTGCATTTTTATAACGTAGACGCTAAAATAGAATTCATTGCGATACGTTAACAATAGAAGGCCACTTTTAATGCATTCCTGTTCAAACAAAAACACAACCTTTATTTATAAATATACTTTATTCTAAAACTTAACGATATTTTTCTAAACATTCTCTCCATGTTTCGACCTCATATGACTCCGCCAACTGCACTTCTGTACAAATCCTTGTCCGCAGTATTCACACTTGAAACGTCTGTCGTTCGCATGAATACGCATGTGTTCCCGCAAAGTTGTCTTCCTGCCGTACGATTTGTGACAGATGTCGCATGTGTTCTGCCTGATCTTTGTATGCTTCGGCATGTGCATGACTAAATCGAAACTTGTGAAGAACTTCATATCACATTCTGAGCACGCGTGACGTCTTTCTAACAGATGATCCTTCTTGTGGTGTCTGGTTAACGCTGTTTGGTTGTTGAAAGTACGCTCGCAAGCTTGACACTTGAGGACCGCCGGAGACACGCCGTGCACCTCCAACATATGTTTAGTCTTCAACGAGAAACTGCCGAATTTCTCAGCACAATGATTGCATTTGTTTCTCTTGTTTAAACCAAGATGCACTCTTTGTAGATGTTCTTTCCTTTTATTTATAGTCGAGAATGTTTTCTCGCACTGCGTACACTGGTACTTGCCGTCCCCGTGTCGTTTGACGTGACCGTGCAGTAAATGTTTGGACACGAAGCCTTCACCGCAGATCTCGCAAGTATAGTTACAGAAGTGCTTATTCATGTGTGTCTGGAGTATCTTGAATGTAAAAAATTCGGCCGAACAGATCGCGCACCTCAACTCGGCCGTGTCAAATCTGAATGGTATGATTTCACTTCTGAAACCAACGTATATATTTTTTTTATGAGCAACCTTTAAATGTTGGGTAAAATCGTTCAGTTGAAAGAATTCGGTATCACAGAGCACGCAGCATAGATATGTAATGTCCAGTTTAATGACAATATCATTGAAATTGCTACATATTAATTTGTTTAGTTTCTCGTTGTTGTGTTCTTCCAGAAAGTGTTTCTTCAAAGACGTCGGTTGCGGGAACTTCTTGCTACAAAACATGCAACCGTACCCATTGTCGTCCTTCAATCTTATAGGATTTGCATTAGAATTACGCAAGATGACACTAAGGTTATGTTTGTTTTTCTTGGCATCTGTCATTGCGCGGTTCCGACGAACCGGTGTCCGTGTTGTCTTGGTTGTAACCTTCGAATCCACAGGTTCAGTTGGATTCTCATTGCTTTCAGTCTTCTGTTCTATTTTGACCGACCCTGCCACACCTACAAACAGAAAAGTCAATCATTTGATGATCTATTTTTCTTAGTTTGCTTTTCTTTTAACATATGTATTGCTTATATTCTATTAATTCAATTTCTTCATTATTAATTTTATATTAATAATTTGCTATAAATCTTCATGAATAGCCTTTAAATCTTCTTTTTAACGGTCAATTGTTTGAAATATAACACAATTTTTGATTGCATAAAATCACTTTTATTAATAATGCAATGATTAAATCATCATTATGATATTATCGATGTATATTTTGAGTTACAACTAACATTGAGAAAATCTCTGGTTCGTGTTACGAAGGAAAAGAAATTAGAGCTGTTGTTTTTATCTCCTGGATGAAGATTCGGCTACCCACCTCGGTGGGTACCTATAAATCATGTGTATCAGAAATATGGAATTTAACCTTTTTGGTACAGAACTTGTTTAAAGCTACCTAACATTCTATCCTTTTCCGAAAACAAAACTCAATATCTTATATAAATACACTTTATTTTAAAAGTAACAATATTTTTTTCAAACATTCTCTCCATGTTTCGACCTCATGTGACTCCGCCAACTGCACTTCTGTACAAATCCTTGTGCGCAGTGTTCACACTTGTAGCGCCTGTCATCAGCGTGGATCCTCAAGTGTTCCCTCAGCGTATTCTTCCTGCCATAGGACTTCTTGCATATATCACATGTATACTGCCGAAGACCAGTGTGTTTCGCCATATGCTTCAACAACGCACTTCTGGTGAAGAATTTCATATCGCATTCCATACAAGGATATCGTCTTTCTAATAAATGGTCTTTCTTGTAATGCCTCGATAGAACTCTCTGGTTGTTAAACGTGCGGTCGCAGGCCTGGCATTTAAGAACCACTGGCGGCTCCCCGTGCACCTTCACCATATGATTCACCTTCTGCCAGTAATCCACGAATCTATTATCGCAGTGGTTGCATTTATTTCTCTTATTTAAACCGAGGTGTACTCTTTGGACGTGTTCCTGTCTTTTATTCAGCGTGGGGAAGGGTTTGTTGCATTCAGCACACTTGTATTCACCGTTCCCGTGACGTTTGACGTGACTTTGAAGTAAGCGTTCAGTGACGAAGCCTCCGGCGCAGATCTTACAAGTGTAGTTACCGAAATGTTGGTTCATATGCGTTTGTAATATCTTAAACGTCGTATACTCCGTGGAACATATAGCACACCTCAGTTCCGGCGTTTCGAACCTGAACGGTAATATTTCACTTTTAACATCTTCAAATACTTTCTTTTTGTGGGTAGTTTTTAAATGTTGAACGAATTCGTTCAATTGTAAAAATTCGGCATCACATAGCGCACAACATAAACATGTTATGTCCAATTTGACAACGTTTTCAAATACTTTACTCGACATGAATTTGATGAATCTATCGCTGTTGTGTTCATCTAGGAAATGTTTTTTTAACACGGTCGGCTGCTGAAATTGCTTCGTACAGAAGGCACATCCGTATCCCTGGCTGTCTTTACATCTTATCGGGTTTGCGTTGGAATTAAGCAAAATAATGCTTAGGTTATGTTGATTTTTCTTAGCCTCGGTCAGCGGGCTACCAGATACCGAAGCAGGAGTAATCCTGGTTGTAAACTTCACTACCACAGGTTTGGCTGAATTGTTATTCTGTACATTCCTTCTCTTTATTTTGGTCAATCCAGCCACACCTACAACGAGAAATACGTATTAGTTAACCATATTTGCTGAGGATGGGATTCGAACGATGGCACGGCTGGACCGCAACGTATATGCTTTATTTTATATTGTTGGTAAATCCAGGGTTTTCCTTGTAATTAAAAATATAGTCTCACAAACTTATCTGGTCGGATGAAATGTGTCATTTATAGTTCGGATATTTATACAAAATAATCGGATGATTGTTTAACGGTAACAACTTAGAAACAGTAAAAAAAAGTCTATGCTGTGCACAGCTTCAAAGATTCAGAAACATTCCTCTTATTGTGACAACATTACTCATAAATACAAACAACAGGGCAAAACAAACAGACAAAACATAAATTAACATTTATTTCAAATCTAAATATCGGAATTCGAAAAATATACTCAAATCTAAATCTTCACTGAATTTTTACTCAAATTATTCGAAATTCGAATAACAATTGTACCTTTTAGTTCAACAATGTATGACACTGCATTGACACTAACAGTCACTTTAATCTGACTCAATCTACATAACAAATGACTACAGGAGTTTCTTTTAGTTTAATAGCTTCAGATCCTATCACCATGCTTCGCTCGCATGTGACCTCGCCAGCTGCACTTCTGCACGAACGCCTGCTCACAATGCTCGCATTTAAATCTTCTATCATCCGCATGTATTCGCATATGTTCCAGCAATGTTCGTCTCCTGCCGTACCATTTATGACACACTGAACACTCGAAATCTCTTGCCCCAGAATGCTTCAACATATGTCTCTTCATTTCGAACAACGAAAAGAATGTCATCTCGCAACCGGTGCACTGATGCCTCCGTTCTACTAAATGAACCCTTTTTATATGAACACTCAAATGCTTCTGACTGACGAACGATTTATCACACGCTTCGCATATCAATTCTTGCGTTGGTACACCGTGCGCATCTTCTAAATGCTTCTGTTTCTTTCTATAATCGCTGAACTTCTCGCTACAGTATCCGCATTTGTTGAGCAAGTTCGAATGTGTATGGACGCATTTCTCATGGGACTTTTTCTTTCGTAACGTATTAAAAACTTTTGTACAATATTCGCACGGGAAAGAACCGAATTTATGGCACTCCGAATGCTTGACCATGATACCCCTGGTCACGAAGCCGGCGTCGCAAACATCACAAACATAGTTCCTATAATGAACATTCATATGTTCTTGTAATGTTTTGAATTTGTGAAACTTATTGTTACACATGAAACAACGTAATATAGCACCATCGAATTTAAACGGTATTATTTGATGTTTAACATCTGTGTGAATTATCTTATTATGTTCGCTGCGTAGGTGGTCAATTAATTTCTCGAGGTTATCTATATTTTCATCACATATTTTACATTTTAAATTGGTTATATCCAATTTAACAAGAAATCTGTATAGATCTTTTCCTGTCATAAATTTCGATAGATTTTTATGTGAGGCAATCGTGTGTTTTTTTAAATCGGCAGGGTCTGGATATTCGTCAGCGCAGAAGCTGCAGGCGTACCCAACGCCGCCGTGACATCGTATCGGAGTAGCATTGGAACTGACAAGTATTTCGCGCACGTTCGTTCTGTGTTTCGACAGTTCTGTCCCTTTCTTAGGTGTACACTTTGCATCAGCGCTTTCATCTGCTTCCACAATCTTTGATCTTATTCTGTTATACCTCAGTTCGCTTTTGGTACGTCTACCTACAAACAAAAGAAGACGTTTACGTCAAATAAAAAAAAGAAATGAGGTTTAAACGAAATTCTAAACAGTGATGTTATCGGAGATTAAAAATGTTTTACATTCAGTGAATATGAAAGACCATGTCCTGATAGACCAAGGATGTTGAGGATAGAATCCAAAACATCCAATTGCGTAATTTACCCAAAATATTGCACCATGAAGACCGACCGACATCATTTTAAATGTTAAGGTTTACAAAGGAAACGATACACCACAAAAATGTAGGATCATATTGAAAAATCGATTCCATATACTATAAATTACTATTTAATTAATAATTTTCAATATTAGAATATCATTTACACTGCTTCCCCATGTTTCGCTCTCATGTGACCCCGCCAGCTGCACTTCTGAACAAACGCCTGACCACAATGTCCACACTTGAACCGCCTATCATCCGCATGTATTCTCAAATGTTCCTTTAACGTTTTCCGTCTCCTATACGCTTTATGGCACACCTCACACACGAAGCTGGCCAACCCGGTATGTTTCACCATATGCTGTTTCAATTGATGGGTCACAAAGAATTTCATATCGCAAATTTTACATTCATGTCTCCTCTCCAATAAGTGATCACGTTTCACATGAATCGTTAATGATTTTTGCGTTTCAAATTCTTTATCGCACGCTTGACATTTCAACACTGGTGATTGTACCCCGTGAACTTTATCCAAATGCTCCAATTTCCTACTGTACGTGTTGAATTTCTCATTACAATACCCGCATCTATTCAACATGTTCAAATGTATATGAACAGATTTCTCGTGAGATTTTTTCTTACGATACGTATCGTAGACTTTGTCACAGTAATCACATTTGAAGGTCCCCTTCTTGTGACCTCCAGCGTGATTCAATAATATACTTTTATTAACGAACCCAGCATCACAGACATCGCAGACGTAATTCCTGTAATGTATGTTCATATGTTCTTGTAGTGCTTTGAATTTATTGAATAAACTGACGCAATACACGCACTTAAGTAACGCGTCATTATCAAATTTGAAAGGTAATATATGGTTTTTAATATCAATGTACATTTTTCTATTATGTACTTTAGTCAAATGGTCAATGAGTAATTCTAGTGTTGGTATATTGGTTGTACAGAGGTTACATTGCAAAGAGGTTATATCAAGCTTGACGATATATGAAAACATTTGTTTCCCATCCATAAAGTTTCGTTTGGTTTTCGTATCGTGATCTTCCAGCGTGTGCTTCTTGAGATCTTTAGGGTCCGGGTACTGTTTGATACAGAAGGCGCACGCGTAACCGATGCCAGCGTGGCAGCGTATGGGCGTCGCGTTTGAACACTTCAATATCTCTCTAATATTAGTCCGGTGTTTCATTAATTCACGACCCCTGCTTTTATCAATAATTTTTTCGCTTGATTTTGTTCCGATCTGTTGTCTACGTTGTCTTCCTACAAGAGAAAATACATGTTATTGACTTCGAACTTCGTGGAGGTTCAATTTTGCATTCTTTCCCTAATGTTTTTTGTTTTATCGTCAAGCAGAGGTCTTTCGAGGTCACATTCTAAGGTTAAGGTTGCCTTGTTTACTTTTAGAATATACCTCTATAGTATATAATTTGAACAAAACGATTTAATACTTATTTCCTAAGATTAAAGTTATTTTGTTGCCGCGTTATGCTAGGAGTAGTTATTTTTTTAATTAGTAATAGTCTATTTTACATTTTTTAAACTGACTTTAAAGCGTTTCGATAGCTCTAACTTGTATGTAAATTTGTCCGACGTTCTTATGGTAAAGAAAAACATTTATGCAATCTGCACCTACGTGAAGATAATTCAAAGATAGGAGTGAAGTCAACGCGCTGAATCAGCGTGCTTAACTGGCCTAGACCCCCGTAAATTGGGTAGGGGCTTAGAGCCCCTAAGTGTGGACATTTATAAGTTTGGTAGTTATTGTAATTATAAAAATAACCTTTGCAATCAATTAATTAGCTGTCACTACAAAAAATATTTTTTTGAAATGTTGCAAGGTATTAAATGAAAATTCCTTATTAAACATCACATTTATATTATAAAACATGACGATATACAAATACTAAGTACGTATTTTATCAAATCGGAGCGACGATGACGCGAGATTTACAATTTTAGTGAGGCCCGGGCCAGCGGAAAACACGCGTGTTTTGTGACGGAAGTACTGATGTAGCGAGAGAGGATTTTCCTTTGTGAAACCTTATATCTTTATCGGAATACGATGACGTTTTAAATGAGTGAGCGCAGTTGTTAAGCGCTTGACCGGACCGGACCGCACTCGATGTAGTCCAGGCTCGATCCCCGCTATGTACCAATGTGTTTTTCCATTTTCGAATTGCATATTGTACATTATCCGACGCTCTTACGGTGAAGGAAAACATCGTGATGCAACCTGCACATATCGGCGTAGAATTTCAAAGATATGTGTGAAGTCAACCAACACGCACTATGCCAGCGTGGTTGATTATGGCCTAGTCACCCCTAATAATAGGTTAGGCTCCGAGCCCCTCGTTGGGGACGTATAGTGAGCTGATGATGATATATCAATGCATCAACAAATTAAACTGCAATAGCCTAATGGTTAAGGCTACATCCTATCACGTGGTCGAGAGTTCGAATCCCGCCATTCGACTATTGTAAACCATATCCTAGTACAAGTTAAGTTGAAATGGTTAAAGAATTTTAGTAAATTAACTAAAATGTACTAATGTTTCAAAAAAAAAATGCCGAAGGAAAATTAGCAGTAGCCTAATGGCGACGGACTAATTTAATTGCAATAATGTAAACAAGAAAAAAGGTTTCACCTCCGGTTGTTCATCCTTAGGTTCTGCTTCGTCTCCGAGCTCCACGAGCTGCAACGCTTCTTCAAGAAGATCGAATCTTGACTCCTCGCTGTTCACCAACTCACGGGGCAATTCACCTTGGATCACGTATTCACCTGATAACAAGAAGACGATGGGATTAGGCTCTGCACAACGTAATCAGTCTCAGAAAAATTAACTACATACACATGGGAGAACTGCAAACATATCTTTATATCAACAGTAACATATAAAGAGGCTGTCACACTTAGAGAAACTAAAATTATCTCTTACCGTAGACTTCTATAAGTCTATCTAAACAACATTCAATTCAGACTGCCCGAGTAAGTCAAAATTAATTGACTTGACTTTTTACCCTCGATTTCAGTCGCGCGAATAAAAAAAAACTTAAATTAGTATTCCAGAAGCGCTAATAGTCCAATAGTTATAGCTATCGATTACCGGTCTAGCGATCGTGTCGAATCTCAACATTCAACTATTGTAAACCATGTACAAGCTTAATGGTTACAATGAATATTAGTAAATTAACTAAAAATCTTTTACTAAAAATAAATACACTGTTATTTCATCACCATCAGCTGTTTACCCACTGCTGGACATAGGCCTTACCCAATTCCTTCCACAGTATGCGGTCCTCCGCATCCAACGACTTCCTGCCGTCCGCAATAAAACTTTTTAATATTGATCATAAATTAAAAATATCCACAAAACAACTAATAAATTACAAACCGCATTAACCAACCCTTTCAAAGACCAGTAGAAAAGATTATAATTTTTTTGTTTTCAAAAGGTCCGGCTTCGGTGTGACGGCGACGGTAGCGAAGCGCGTGGGGGTCTTAGACGGGGCTTAAATATTTAAACAAATAATTCATTGTAACAAAGATTTTACTGTGTAAAGAATTAGTAAAAGCAAAATAAAAAAAGCTTCTTCAATGAATACAGATTAAAAG
>JAODUI010000017.1:3248625-3263433 GCA_027563995.1 Papilio gigon | reverse complement strand
CTCGAGAACGGCTGAACGGATTTATCTTATCTTGGTCTTGGAATGTTCGTGGAGGTCTAGGGAAGGTTTAAAAGGTGGGAAAAATTAGAAAAACCCCGGTGAAAGCCTTAAAAATAGCCCTTTTCCATTTCCCATACAAACGTTTTTTCCGAGGAGGAAATGTTTTTTTTTGTATTTCGTAATAAATTCAAAATCTGTTTATTTATTGCCTTTATGGTGAAAGAGAGATCGCGGGGTCAGCTAGTATTTATATAAAAGCTCAACTTGTTTTAATTCCAACCAGCAGTTACCCGCGACAGCCTGGTATACAAAAATATACTAACTTACACTAATTACAATAAATGATTTTTTTTTGTAAAATATTAACAAATTAACATTTTTTGTTACCATTCTTGATAAGCTTGAAAACACTAGTGTTAGGATATGGTTCACAGTAGTGGAATGGCGGGATTCGAACCCGTGACATCTAGATCGATAGCCCGTACCCTTACCTATAAGGCTATTGGCTTAATCACGGACTTAACTTATATGTCTGGTGTAGATACCGACAAGTACCATCACTCGATATAACGTAACACTTCTTAAGACGTCGAAATTAATTGGACTTTGTTTTATTTCTTTTTACATACTAACTCTTTATAACGTCGGACCCACTCTATAACCGTTGTAAATAAGGTAATATAGTTTAACGACGTTATATAGTTTGTATGACGTTTGGAATTGCTGCAGTCGGCAGATTCAACTAATTTCCCACGATGGCAATATCAATAACAAGTCGGTGACGTCAAACTTCGCATTGTCGCATTTAATTAGCTTCTAGTACTCCAACGATTAACTGGAATACGACACAATGAGAATAATTTTATTATCAAATCTGACAATTTCGAACGCAATCTGACGTCATTTTTACATGTACTATGCAATATATAAACAGAAAATAGCATTTCATTTTAAATTAAAATATTAATAGATTTTTTATTAAATTACTAATATTCCTTGCAACCATTTTTGGTAATTAAACTATTAAAACTTTCGTGGGATATTTCACAATACTACTTATAAGACGGTTTAATTCACCTCACTCACACTATCGAGACAGATTTACACGTGAGTTAAGCCGTTTTATAAGTAGTACACATTCCGAGTAAGCTAGCTCGTGTAAGGATATGGTTCATGACAATAGTAGAACCGCGGGATCCGAATCAAGGATCGTTATTATTAGGCTATTGACGCTTCAATTTGTCTATAAAATATATAATTAATACCATCTTCCAACACGCACTGGGCCAGCGTGGTTGACTATAGCCTAGTCACCCCTAATAATAGGGTAGGATCTGAGTCCCTCGGTGGGGACGTATAGTGAGCTGATGATGATGACCTTTTTAAGTATTTATGTTAGAAGGTTCATATGTCATATGTTTATATACACGTCAATTTTATTTTTACATTATAAAGCTCTCTTTTTTTTTGTTTTTAAATTTAAATGACTCAACCGACTTAATTTTCGAAAAATTGACCCAATTTTTCCCATCAGTCCGATTCATTCTATATCGAATCGGCACAATGGGAAAAAAGTAATATAACACTCCGTTACATATTAATTGTCAGGCAATCGAAATGTACGTTACATTTTCGACGCCAATTAAATTCAAACGGAAGTATTGAATTTTATTATTTGCGGTAAAAAGCGAAACCATTAGAGCGATGCGGAAACCGGTCAAAAGAACAACCTCAATTCATTTATTTAATTTTACATTTCTACGTAAGCTTGTTTTAAATTAACCGTGAGTTAACACTGTTGAAATATATTGTGACGATGACATATAGATCCTTCTTTGATTCTTTGTTTTACTTTTTATCTTATTGGTATGTCAAATAGTGGTTGCTATGGTGATGTTGATTTTGTTTAGTCAGGTACGGAATAAATGGCTCGATGGTTAAATAATTTGTTTAATTCGTTACAATATGTACCAAAATATGTTAGTATTTATTTTTTTAAAGAGTGAAAGGAGTACGAAATAGTCTTTGAATTCTGATTTTCTATAGTTATAGCTCAGTACAACAAGCTTATTGGAGTGTGCCAAGTGCACCGTGACAAGTTATTAATCAAACGCAACGACAGCTTGTTTGTGATCAATTCATGTTGAATTTTGCTCTATCGATTAACGCGTGTAGCAATTTACTTTAATTAAAAAAACGAAATTTTACATCACTTAATAAACATTCATTTAGTGTGGTAATCGACAAGCGTAAGGTTATACAACTTATAAAACGGCTTAACTCACGTGTAAATCGATGTCAGTACCGACTAGTTTCGAGCCCATCGGGGGCTCATCTTCAGGGTGAGTGGGATTGGTACTATAACGCGTTCGCGGCCCGTCGCTCACTCAGAGAACTCCCAATGGGTAGCTAGTCGGTACTGACACCGATTTATACGTGAGTTAAGCCATTTTATAAATAGTATACCTCATATTGTCCTATTTGACCTTTGGATATAAAATTGTGACGACCACTAATTTAAACTCTTATTCAAAATTATGCTGTAATATTTTTTTCGGAGAAAAAAGACGTGGGATACATTATCGAGTTGTCACTCGTAAATAAATGAAACAAGTTGAAAATGCTCAACAAACAATATTTACTCGTTAAAAAAAATAACCAGATCTGTAGTATTATTACATTGTTCCTCCAATAATTAAAAATAAAGAAGCATAATCGTTTACCAATAATTCTTGACGTGTGCTTTAATAACATCGTAACCGTCTTCGTCACTAAGAAATTGGATTTCATCTAAATCTTTTAGTATGTACACGTTCCTGTCATTATCTCTCTTATATCTATAATGAAAAGGTAGCTTTTGGAATGGCATCGGATATCTCATTAATTTTAAATTTTTCCTCGATTTCTTCCTTAAATTCATTTGCGTCGTCACTTCGTTGTTTACTAATACCGAGAATGATTTGTCTATTAAATTTGATACTTGTGTTGGCTGCATTGTCGCCAGATTGAAATTCCTTCTGTATTTCGTTTTGCTTTTCTTAATTATCTTTTGTACAGTTCTCTTCGGCAATTTCTTTATCGTTTTTCTCTTCCTTTTCCTATCTTCATAGTATTTTTTCGGCATTCGAAGCAGATTTTCCGATTTTTCGAAGTAACTTACATTTTTCGTTGGTATCTGTGGATATAACTGGACAGATATTTATAAATTAGTATCGATCAATTCATTAATTAGTAAAAAATTAAAATACGTCTAATAAAACACGTGATTTTGGTCCTTTGTATATGAATATGTGATCACAATAATGACAGATTATCACACAATCATCATACACTAAAATTCGTAACAATTTACATTATAAATAATAACACTTACGGACATCATTTCTGTAAAGTAAGATGTTGGCTTAAATACAGTATGATTTCTTTGTTCAAGCGCCGAATTCTGGAAGATTAAAAAAACACAAACCATTACACTGAGTAGAATATAATTAACAAGAAATACAGAATAGATGGTTCCAAGATCTCGAAATTGACAAATAATTATGAATCTATATGTATGTTACTAAGCTGAACCGCCTACTGTGGAAGGCATCGAAAAGTCCTAAGTCTAGCAGTGGGCAGACAAAAGCTGACGATGATGCTGATTGAGGTTTTATCAATAGAAGATATTACAACACCAGAAATTGTTTTTTTTGGTCTTTGCAATAATTTTATGATTTCCTAACAAACTGCCAACCGTCTATTTATAAGTCTACGATTTAAACCCTAACTTTAATACAGTTTAAAACCAGACCAACGTAATGACGAAATACATTGTGTTGATTGCACCTTAGCTAACCAAAACGAAGCGTTAATTACTGACAATTCATTACAAGTAATAAATTTACACTACAATGAATTAGAGAAGTAAATACTAACGAATCCTTATTGCTCTCTCATTTCAACCTACACGCAAACGACAAACTTCGACCTCTCCACTTCAACTTATGGCCTCTCTAAGTACGCAAAATTACATGCCAAAGGTCTTCCCTTGGGAATTAACCTCAGGTACATTAGGACCTCTTGAAATCACTAATCTAACCTAACCGATTTCCATTATCTTATCAAACATATTGTCATCCCTTTCTTTCTCTTTGCGAGGAACAGAGACAAAATGTTTTAATGCATTTGCTCTTCATACATTAGTATTCTAAAATGATAAGAGTTTTAGCAACGTCGTCATCAGCCTGCCCTTTTCCTCACGGAGGGTCAGCACAGTATGTATTCTTCCATACATCTCTGTCAGTCATGTCTGAACTCACACACTTACGCGTATCCTCATTCACACAATCAACACCTTCATCTATCTTCCTTTAAAATTTACATAACATGAAATTAAAAATAGAAAATTAATTAAACTAAATAACATTAACAAAATGATAATTAAAATAATGATATTATATTAATTAATGATAAAAACTTACGTGCGCATCAGTTGCGAATGACAATTTTAAAATAACATGAATAATGATTATGATGAGGATCATCATTGGCACAGATTGTCATCAGTACAAGCGTTGGCTCATATAAGTTAAAATCTTGAAGAACTACTTTTATAAACTATCGGCAAAGTTTATCGAAATAGAAACACAAAACACTATTGTTCTCCGGCGCTCAATGCTGGCTGTTTGAAAAAAGTAGGCAAAGGACGCGACACTGGATTATTACTTTTTTATTCTAATGTGGGAAAGTTATTCATTTTTACAATACGGAAGATAAACAATACTGTTATCTCGATACTAGTGCTGGACGTTTGTTATTGTCAATTGTACAGTTCATATGTTACATTGCTCGCTGGATGTACATTGTAAACAGGTGCTATTGTGTTCGTGATATCTCCGTTCAATATATTATATTCTATTAATAACATATATCTTGCAAGTAAGTACAATATTATATCTAATCTGTACACTTAACAAAATTGGAATATTTGTATCATCATCATCATCAGCCTCTGTTTGCCCACTGGACGTAGGCCTTTCCCAATGCCTTCCATGCGGTCATCCTTCCGCGTCCAACGACTTCCTGCCGTCCCCACTAGGTCGTCGGTTCACCTGGAATATTTGTATATAATATTAAAATGTAATCTTCATATTTCATGTTTATAACGATAATGTAATATTAACTTTTTTTTTCTTTTAATTTTTAACATTAGTTTATCATTGTGAGAGTTATAAGCAACTAAATGAAAGTAAATTTTAGTACAAATGGTTAGTTTTTTTTATTATACACGGTACGTATTTTCGAACACGTTGTCGAGTTGTTCCAATCCTCAGGTTTTCATTTGATCCCTTTACTGGCACACTATAAATACTTACGCAGTAAAAGAAAACAAAAGAATTGTCATTTTTATTAAGCGTACTAAAATCGATTAAACATACATTCTTAATATTGGTTAGTAATAAAAAAGATAGAGGCATTAAAAGTATTTGATGATTTATTTTTATGAATATAAAATCTCTTTTGTAATTCCGAATATTTTAAATCTATCCATATCATCTTTATCATTAATGTTTTATAGAAATTTGAAAGAATCTTACAAGTACAAAAGCAAATAGGAATAATGAAAAGAGATACAATGACACTACGTTGATAATACAAAGTTCCAAGCCGACAATATCTCAATAGTTATGATGCTGAAATTATATTCAGGGATGTCATAATGTTTTCCTGGGTGAGTATCGGACTATATAAGTACACTACATTATATACATACTTCAACTACACTCTTGTACATATACTGTCTTCCCTTTCATTCACTTTGAGAAAATAGAGACAACAATACCGAACATAAACTTTCCTAACTTTGTTATGTAAGAGCTCAACAACCACGGCACAGATTGGAATGATCATTTTTGTAGAAAGAAGGTCTATACTTACTTAATGTTTTAAACTATATCTTACTATGATATTAATGTTAGAGGGTGCGTAAATTTGAAAAACGCAAAAAAGGGACATCTAAAAGTAACAGCACAAGGAAGGTTTTTAGGGTAAAAGTAAATTTTTAAATAGCTTAACGCCGCACAGAAAGGTCTAGTTGTTTTTTATTTTCTTTACACATTTTTTTAAATTCCAGATATGCTCAGTGCTTCTCATATATTTAGCTACGTTGAAACAATCGGCATGTTCTAGAGTCCTAGATGCGGTCAACCAGAAGAGTGTCTATGTGTCGGAGTACTGCCCAAAAATGCAGTACTGCAAGGAGGGGACACATGTCATGTGCATGTTCTATGATAAGGTATTGAGAAACTTATTCATTTCATAGAGAAGAATTTAAAATATATTCAATGCTTTTTTTGTATTTCTACAGCCGATTTAAACTTCATTATAAGGGATGAGCTGAGAGTTACAATTTTACGAGAATTTTAAAGACTTAACTTTGCAGGACAAAGAGTTGGGACCGCACTGCCTAAACTCGCCGAACATTACCATAACACCAGTCTTAGCGTCGAAACTTCTAGAAATATCCAATGCGTAAGTTATTTTATAGCTCTACAAAAGAAAGGCAACGCACTTATTTAGCAATTCATTCATTTAATTAATTAATTAATTAATTAATTAATTAATTATATTTATTTATTTCATTCAATTAATTAAAAATCATGACGTCATATTTGACTAACAATTCTTACTTAAATCTTTTTCAAGAACATTTTCCTTGTTATATAACCTTAAATAATTACATAACACAAACGATTTTTTCTACGCTATATTTCGTAGTTTATTTCAACGTACTTTTGAAGTAGAACTACATGTAGTTCAACTATAAATTTAATTCTATGAGCAAACATTATAATCTTTCAGTATAAGAAGTAAAGTTGCCTTGGGCCGGGAAAAGGGGAAGGATGGAAGTCCGTTGCCTAAAGGCTTTGGAATGCTCAGATTGGTGAGAATAACTTTTATATTCTAAACACACATAAATATACGTCAGATTTTATTATAAACTAGTCAACGAGCTAACAGTCAGCTAGTGATTGCCCATAGAGACCTTATAAACGTAGATTACCAATTACAGCAGTGGGATGAAGAATTAGCCACGTTCGCGCAAGTCCTAGCCAACCAGTGTGTTCTGAGACATGACATCTGCAGAGCAACAAGTAAGTATTATTCAACTCAAACTGTCGTCCGCTTCGTTACCATGGAAACAAAAAATAACCTAACACGTGTACAGTTTTAACAAACATTACTGAGTGAGGTCCAATGTTTTCACTTTCCTTAAAATCTATTGCCTACTTTGTAAGGTGCGCCAAAAGCGTCACTAGCCTTATAGTCATTGGGACGGATCTCCGATCACTTGTTCTAGTGTTCGATAGTTACACATGCAACTTATGTAAACAATATCCCAGCACAAATAGAAAGCTTCGTTGGTTAACAGATGTCTGCTAATGTTTAAAAAAAAACAATAAAAACGATGTATCTTTCAGAGACTTTTCCCGACCCCGGACAGACTGCTGGGTTAGTTCGTTACACTTATCCAGAATGGAATTCAATATCGAGGACGTTCCCCAGCGGAGATGACAATGTACCTGGTCTCACAGAAGACAAACTAATCTACGCCATCAAGCAAAGCACAAAGTCATGGTACATCCAGAAGACATCTGTCACTCCTGAAATGATCACAAACTATCCTGATTGGCTACAGTATGTTATTTCTTATCTATTTTTAATTCCTAAATAAATGTAATAAGTATTTAATATCTATAGTTACTACATGTAATTTAACAAACCTACCAAAGTAATTTTATCTCTATAATACTGTAATCACAGACTTTAAACTAGATGTTTGTGTCGTCAATTTAAACTTAGAAGAAACTTTTCAAAATGAACCCGTACATAGTGAATAGGAATATTTTTAGGAATTAAAACACGACTGTTTTAATATAAAAAGAAAATAATTATGAAATCGAATTTTATTACAAAGACTAAATTTTATTACACAAACAATCAGCCGCTAAAATACAAGCTAAAACCCAACGTGACAATCATTTTAGCGCGAACGATTGTTTTACTTTTTTAAAACCTGACAAGACAAAATGGCCGCGCCCTTTATACAATGTTGTCACCTTAAAAAAACAATTTAATTTTTATTTGAGGCTTATAATATTTTTTACCAATGAAATGTGTCAGTATAATTTCTCCTTTCTATTGGATTCGTCTACACCCTTCTTATATCTGCACTAATCCTTCTTACTAAGTCGAATGTCTCTTGTTTATTGATACGTTACTCATCGCACCATCTTTGTCATCTAAACTGGCCTATTCAAGAAAGTCTTTTACTCCCTTTTCAATTTTCCAATCAAAAAAAAATCCTCAGAAGTACCTCAAGCAAGTCATCAATCTCAGAATTCCCCATCACACATAACAATGATTTTGGATACAGCAAACGTAGCAAGGAAAAAGTACCTTAAAAATGATAGAATTGTTTTTTCATTCATTGCCTTTTTAAATATTTTTTTTGTACATCTAAATGTTAACAGACATCCAACGAAACACGCCGGCAAGTTGTATTTAGAAATGGTGACTGGTCACGCAACGCACATGGGATGTGGCATCTCTGCCTACACCGAATATACATATAGAAATAACTTCGCTGCAATGAGTTATAATGTAAGTTAACTGCACTCAGAATCACTTATTAAACACTAAGTGTACTAAGCATATAACACTGAGGGTTAACATTGAAATAGATACGCTCTGGGACTTCATCATCAGCTCTTGTCTGCCCCCTGCTGAACGTAGGTCTTATCCAATACTTTCCACAGTACGCGAACTTCCTGTCTTCCGCACTCAAGGACTTGGCGACGACCAACTCCATATATAATATTATTACGTCTGATATTGTGAAAATATTTTCAATCGAAAGATATGAAATCGATAATAAAATATGATTTACAAGTATATCGGATAATTTGGGTCGCATTTATAAAAGTGGGTTGAACATTTCTCGTGCAAAAAAAGGGATGCGTTCCAAACCGATGAACGGAAAGGATTTAAGGGATGTGACAAATGATATTTCGTTACCCCGAGCTCGCTTGGGACACAACATGTTCGATTTACGAATTTAAGTCAGGGGATTAAGAGAATGATCCGTTACTCAACATCTGGGGGATTCAAGTGAACATACAGTCAGCATTAGGCAACGGACTAATATCAAATATTCATGGGTATTACTACGTTAAATTCGACCTGCCTACGTTTTAGAAGTATCCGATAAATTATATAAATTATACATGTCCTTAACGGCTTTGATAAATGTTCGATATCCAAGCAATTTTATTTATCCACGAGACCTTTCATTAATATTTTAATCGGCGAAGAAATTCAAAGATATGAGTGCAACCAACACCCACCTGGCCAAATGTGGTTGACTATGGCCTAGTCACCCCTAATAATTGGGTAGGCTTCGAGCCCCTCGGTGGGAACGTATAACGTGCTGATGATGATACCGATCTAAATATAGTAAGACTTATATAATCGTTTGGAAGACTAGTATAATTTTACCACCACTACAAATGGAAACAAAAATCAAATATTTATTTCAACTATGAGCAAGCGATGATAGAGTTACTTCAGCCTAATCGTATATATTAGTCTGTTCAAGTGATCTGCAACTTCTCCGCTCGACCAACACCGGGCACATCAGTCTACAGCACAGAGCCACCAATAGACGCTGCCCCGGGTACGCAGTGCGGCTGTCCTCCTGGCTACGACGAGGACGAAGACTGTTTATGCAATGAAAGTTTTAATTATAGACGTAAGTGTATCATTAGCTAGCCTGATAATTAATTATTGGCCAGGCATTTTCCAATGCCTTCCACATTATGCAGTTCTCCACCTTCTGCATCATACTGTTATGATAAATACATGAGTTATGCTGAATGGGTCTTCATCAGGGGGTAGCTAAAAACGATGAAATCACAGGCGTTAATAACTGTATGAAATGACACTATAATGATTTTTATTTCGACGCTGACGAAGTCCTCAAGAGCAAGCTCTGTTATAATTTATTCTTTCAATACATCACGTAATAAAAAATGTGACATTGCTTACGATCCCTGAAGAGATGTGTGGTTATGAGAATTTCATACATGATTTATTCCAGCGTTCTCAAAAGATAAACCTACATGCAATGGAAAAAACTGCGTCCCACCCATTGTTTTATTACCAATTATTGCAATGGAGGACGCGCCCCCTCATAAACTGAAAAACCGAAGGTTAGAAATCATTTTAAATTTAATTACGAGTAATAGAGTTAAGTATTTACCATGTCAGTAACGTCAACAGATATTTTCAAATATAATTGCAAGAAATGTTTCTTCTTATCAGCATAAAATTATAGTCTCAACCCTTTTGCGACATCTAACAACCTTACAGTGTACATTCTTAGCTACCATTCCGCGACAGAGAAACTTATAATCGTGACAACAAAAATATTTTTTTTTGTATTACCATTATTACAAAAGTGTAAACACTGACTTCTGTACATTGGCTGTAACTCGTGGTATTTTGTGCCTATTCGATTTCCGCCATTTTGGCGCTGAACGCAGCGATTAATGACGGTGGTGAGAATTCGAACCAATAAAGTTAAAACTGTCAGTAACAACACATCAGTAGGAAAGTGACTTACAGTAGGGATTTGTCCAAAGGTATATAGGTCAGGGAATATAAGACTTTTGTAGAATGTTGCATTAGCTGATGCTGTTAAACACAGCTGACTAATTAATTAAATGACATTTTCCAGATACACTAACGACACAGATGATCAATTTGAAAATATTGATATATTTAGCAATGATAATACCGACAACAGTATACACGCAAAAGAGGTATTGGTGTTTTAAATTTTTTGCTCTTCAACAAAAAATCCAGACTTTAATTATTGATGGAACTTCCAGGGCTATGTGTCTAGTGACTTTGAAAAAACTCTACGTGAGGCACGCAACAATTTGCAACAAGCAAGGTAAAAATAATTTAAAAAAAAACTAACTAGAGTAGCGCACCGACCCGAAGCGTGTCTTGGCTTCCGATAATAAAACTCTTCAAGTAACTTGATCCCGCGCCATCGCGATTCAGTCCTATACTTTGCAGCTCTCTCAGGGCTTTTTGTACCTTTTTTACCCAACGATATCTGGGACGGTACACCGGGCGTCGACCACTTGGCCGTCCCAAGTACGCTCATTTTGCGCGGCGCTGCCATCATCCATTCTTTCTAAATAGAAATGTTAACACCACTCCAACATAAAAAAAAAAACTTAAAAGTTACCAGACCGACAATGTTATAATAAATAACTTTAGTTCATATTTAAAGCTTTATTTTTAAGCCCTTTAAAAATTCTGAACAGTGTGGTTATTTGGATCAAAAGCCTTATGATTACATTTTTCGAGTAAGAAGGAACTTGGTTTCGGATGAAAAAGTACCTTTTTAAATTTCACAGAGCACAAACCCACAAAGAGAACACTTGGAAAATACACAATGGGTATTTCGGAAAAAGCTCACTGGCTCCGGAGAATAGACAAACGGTACCACAAGCCGCCGATGTTCGTAATGCCATCGTAAGACATTTCAGTTTTTATTTTTTCCATATAAACTATATTTTCCTTAGGCGGTTACTTAATTCGAACAATGTTATTTTATAGAAACATAATTCAAGAAAGAGTATTTTCTCAAATGTCAACAATTTCAAGTTACCTGTTAAGATACTGATAAAGAAAGATGTTTTACCGAGAAAAGATTTTGCAATGGTACAAAATCTTGTTAGTAAATATTTAAATAAGAAGAGAAATTATACAGCAACTCAGATGAGCGACGATGAGAGTAAACATGACATAGTTAACGACATATTTAGAAACGATTCCGTTTCTGAAATATATACTAACACTAAAAATGAGAATGTTGACAAAAAAGTAATGCATTTATTGGATAATTTAGAACAAGAAGTCAATCATATAAACTTTGATCAAAACGAAAAAGAAATATTAGATAGTAAATTGAGAAAAATATATGGTCATATAAGCAATGAACCGAAGAATCTCATATCTCCTAGAAAGCTTGAAGATAATTCTTATAAAAATAAAATAAATGAAGAAAGGGAGAATTTTCTTAAATACGAGAATCGAGTTAACGAACATTTGACGAATGTGCAAGGCGAACCTCAAATTTATTTGAGGGACATAAAACACGGTCGACCACTCAACTTTGATGACACTATGAACTACCAAAATCGATTAGTAGAAAAGGACAGAGAATACGAAGAAAATTTAGGTACATTAAAAAAGAGACTAGAGAAACCTATCAATGATAACGTCTACGATGTTAATGCTTTGAAATTTAATAGACTTATAGATAGAAATACACGAACAATCAACGCCATTGTTGATTACAATCGTGACCATGATAGTATAAGAAATCTAAGAAACTTTGGTAACGATGAAGAGATCGACAGACGTAATATAAGAAAAAATGATCTACAAGATGATAGATATTTATCTAAAAATTACGAGGATGCCAGACAGAACTATTATCCGGTAACCCACATGCTGAGTGACGGTCAACTTAATTTTAAACGACGTAAATATTATCAGGAAAAATTGGATTATTTAGAAAGAAAACTTCATAAAGTACGAAATCATCGGCGACGTAATAAGGTCAGTAGATGGATAATATAATTTTCTTCTATATATATCAATCATATACTAATTACCGACTTGGTGCGGTACCGCGGGAAGTCGGAGGACCGCATACTATAGTAGGCATTGGAAAAGGCCTATGTTCAACAGTGGCCAGACAGGGGCTGATAATGATGATGATGATATACTAAATTATTATTATTTATAGAGTAGGTATATTTTAATCTATGATTCGAAATTTCTTTTGTACCACAATATACGTGATTTCATCCTCTTTAATTATGAAAATAAACGTATTCACAATGGAGACTACGCACTTTAAAACAACGTCAAAAGTTTCAGCTTAATCATTCAAAATTAATCAAATAAATGATGTTTACTTGATTAAGCTAGCGTTCTTAGTTTTCGAGATTTTTAGATTTATTTATATCTTTAGGTGACCCGCATTCATTGCTCTTGACTATATAATTATATAGAACTAATTATTCTTTATATAATCAATGTTTCAGCCAAATGAAAATCGTCAATTAAGACCGTTCAAAGTTGATAGAAGCGAAGTGGAAGTGAGACATGGTCAGCAGAAGATGAGACAGAACTCATTTTACATACCGGACAGAGCGAGGAGCGTTCATGGGATTTAAAAAAAAATAAAAGATTCATTTCACACCTGTTTTGTTTTATTCGCACATACAATGAAATTTTTCATATAGAGATATATTGTTTAATTACTGGTTTGCTTTATTAGATACAATAATACACACTCTTAGTTCTATGTCTATCAACAAATTAACTTGAAGACTAATAAAATAGCAAAATATTTTATATTAACAAATTGCTACAATCAAACAAGTAACTTAAAGTTCTGCTATATTAGAATACATTAAGAACCAAACAATAAAATATAAGAGTGTTTAAAACAATAAGGTTTTAATGTAACTAATTTTTTTTTTATTGTTACCTGAACTGAACAATTCTCGTTTCTGCTTACATACCTGTGTTTTGACTGTACTATTTACCTGTTAATTTAGAACTGCAATCATCAAGGTTGAAGACTACATATCAAAAATCTAATTGCATAGTCAAAGTAAAGTTTAACCGCCAATAGACTAATGGTTAAGTGTACTTGTTTGTTGATTTTAGATGAAATGGTCAAGAGTTTGAACCCGCCATACATATATTGTCGTTATATAAATAGCTACATCTATTCCAGTAAATAAGAATTTATATATGTTTATCAAATTATTGATGCTTCTACAGACTCGCGGTTCGGACTATTTGTTGTTCCACCTGAAAAGTTTACAGTCGTTTGAACTTTTAGTATCTATTGAGTCGACGACGGGACAACAGCTAATAGGATGCAGTTTTAAATATGTTTGTGAGAAAAAAGTCCATCAGTTGTCAAAGAAGGTAGACGAATAATTGATTTTTACAATTATTCCAGTTTCTGTGGTCCACATTGGTTAATTTGTGAGAAGGGGCGGAGTTTGAGGACAATGCAATTTTTTTTAGTGGAACACACCGATCGACTGCAATTGTACATAGTGAACACCACCGGTCTAGAAAGACTGGAGCTCCGTTGAGTAGATTTTGTTTTATAAACAAATCTATGCAGACGCGATTTTTTTTTGTTTCACATTAAAAAATAGTTTAGTCAATGGTGGCAGATATCAGAAACGATTCTTTACGTTCATATCGATTTTAGTAATCGAGTAGAAAAGTGATTTTATAAAATGTATCGGAAATATTTACAAGTTGCTATTAGAATTGTTTTAGTTCTGTGCCTGTCAGTACAATTTGTTATATCAAAGGATATTCATATAAAAGAGGTATTTGAAATCTTTCGCATTAAAATTTATTTCATATTTAAACTAAATAGTATTACATTTACCTTATTGGAATCGATTTAGTATTTTTGGTAGTGTATTTATAACAGACTAGCTGAACCCGCGAATTCTGTTTCGCCTTAAAGGCAATAAATAAACAGATTTTTTAATTTATTAGGAAATACAAAAAAAAAACGTTTCCTCCTCGGAAAAATAACGTTTGTATGGGAAATGGAAAAGGACTATTTTTAAGGCTTTCACGGGAGTTTTTCTAATTTTTCTCACCTTTTAAACCTACCCTAGACCTCCACGAACATTC
>JAODUI010000017.1:3199199-3211840 GCA_027563995.1 Papilio gigon | reverse complement strand
CGATTTACACGTGAGTTAAGCCGTTTTATAAGTAGTATAGTGAAATGTCTCACGAAAGTTTTAATAGTTTAATTAATGGATTGCATTTCGAGCTTTAGTATTCCAAATTACAATGACCAAAAGTATTATATATTTAATATTTTGTGATTTACGGTTTGTAACAATTTAGTGTTATAAATTTATTAGTGTATAGTTTCTGCCAGAACTCAAATATCTCGGGGACCCATAAACGTTTATATCCCGACTGCCAATCTATCCTACATACCTCACTTTACGGTCACAGCGGATTTTATCGGAATTTGCTTTGGTAACCTTTAGACGTTAACCTATATATAGGTACTAATAGATACTCAATTTACTTTAGACGTTATATATTGCTTGGTTTTTGATGTGATATCATCATCCCATAAAAAAACATATTTTTCATCGAAAATGTATGACTATAGAAAAGTATAAATAACTCTTTTAATTGTTTTAAGTATAGAAAGAAAGTTTTTCTGGAGACGACAATACAATAACTTCCATATTACATCTTAAAGAAGATAGATGGGTCTTATTTGTAATTGTGTTCTGGGTGCGGTTCGCAGAAGCTGTACTTTATTTACACTAATTACTAATCTATGGTCGTTTCCATTCAATAGAACTATTAGTCTATGCCCATGTTCTATATCAGTATTGAATAGCGTTGACTTTTTACATCCTCAACAATGACTGGGTAGCACAATTGAATACAGTCACCGCTATAAACCGAAGACAATGGCACTAACATATTACCTGCCATGTACACGTGATAATAGTTTACCAACATAGGTTTATTGATCATTAAACGAATGATTTTTTTTTGAATTTATATGACAGAATAACTTGTCGGTTTTACTGAGAAGTGACCTTGCATAAATTTGACAGTCTAGTTAAAAGAAAAAGGTGAAAAATCCGATTTTAAAATGATTATTATATATTTTACAATTTACATTAAAATTAGAAAAATCCTTAATTTTCAAGTTAGTTAAGTAATACAAAAACTATTGGTAACAAGAAATGTATTACAAAAATAAATGTAGCTTAGAATTTATTCTAAATATTGTATTATATTGTCAACTAAAATGTTTATAAGGGATACTTTTTAGCGCACTTTTCGTACCTGACCCGATAACGACCGGCAGAAGACATTTTTATGTAAATACTACCTACTACGTAACAGCCGGCCGGCGTCTCTGACGTCTTACTAAAACAGTTCTAATCGCTTCGTCCATTTCGTCACATGCAGATTACATCACATCTCGACGCGATCAGTTCTCGATGTAGGCCGGCGCGGCGGGAGCATCCCGTTGGCAAGCGCTCAGTACACGCTCTGTCACCGGAGCACACCCGCGCCATTCAATCGTGACGGCGCGCCAACATTTTTGTTTTTTTTTTTTCAATAACCTCGCTGTCAGTGCGGATATCGAAGTGTCGTGGCTCGGTGGGAAACAAAAATTTCGTGAAATGAAAATACGTTTTGAAGTGCCCAACAAATTGGAAATATTTTTTGGTCGAGGTACTAGTTTTTGTTTACTTAATTATTTTTATGTAGATTTTCAATTAATTTGTATTATTTAATACATCGTACAATTGTAACAGATAAAAAAGTTTCACGTAGGTGATTAAATTTGACTGAATTGAATTAAAAAAATATTTAGTTAAGGTTGAGTGGTTTTTAACCTTTATTTTATACTAATCTACAAACATACGTGTACTGTGTTGATCTGTGCAATGTACACATACACAATAATCATACAATGTAAACACGGCACATTCGTATTATTAGCATCTGCGCGGGAGATAGAATTCTACAACAAATATAAATAAAAAGATCGTGCAAAATAGATATGCGCTCAGCGTGCACTTTGAACAGCTGCTTAGGTTTATATTTGAATATATGGAATACTGAAGAAACAATATAAGGAAACATCGTTTCGTTTACTACGACAATTCGATTCCAACTTTTAAAAACTATTTGCTTGATAAAAGTACCAATTCTTAACAACTCAATGAAAAAAAAATGACGTCTCGGTTATTTGTTCAACTTGCAAAATTTAATGTATCCAAAATGGTCTCCGTCCGCTATCTTTCGTTTCATTATCTCATTTATTATTTTAGAATCTAAATCAGTAACAATTTTTCATTCGTATGCACGATGCGTACTGGGTGTTCGTGTTTTGATGGGTTCACTCTTCACACGGCCGGAGTGAAATGGAAAGCATGCAAAATTAAATTATTTTATGTTTTGTGCGAAAATACATTAACGTACGTTTTATTACTTCTTTATACATTTATGTTTTCACGTATAGTATGACACTTATATCGGATGATTTATTAATTTATAGCAAAAAAGTATATTTCAACAATTTGGACCGTGGGGAATTTTAAAAAAAAACCTAAATAGTCTATGCGTAATTCCAGTAATCTAAGTTTATGCCAAATTTCATACTGACACGTTATGTAATTTTCGAGTTTACTATTAACAAAACAGTCCATTTAAACTTTCGTATTTTTCCTGTTTTGTAGTATTGCAGATGTTCATGGGCGTCGACCATCGCTCTTGTGAGCCCGCCGCTCGCTCACCCCCTTCACGTATTAAAAAAAACTCTGATGATACAAATAAATATTTTTACCTCACGTAAAAAGGTAATATGTATGTATACCTGTTTGTCCTCGAATTTATTAGCAACGATAAGGCCATCGTAAGTCACGGGGAACTATAATGAGTTGATAACAAACATACTGCGATTATGGTTTATCTGTTTGTGTTGCAGACACAGTGAATAAATATTGCATATAAATAAACTATATGTAAAGTACATAACACAGTTGCAATGTTACATATTATTCCTACCTCTATAATCGTAATAATTCTTCGACCAATCAAAACAAATGGTTTTAAATACGCCAATTTTACATTTTAAATTTTATACAAAACTTTGTTTTTCATGCAACGGCTTAGTACTTAAAACGTGTTATTTATTTATTTATTTATCATGCTTAGTTATTGCAGGAAGAGTGTCCTGTCAACTTGTCACCAGTAACTTGGTGTTGTGTTACCTTGACAAGCCGCAAGAAACACAATACGTCTAAACTTTAGTTTAAAAGTTATTTCGTGTCTACAGTTCTAAAGTTAAGTTTTGAATATAGACAATAATTTGGAGTATAAGAAAAGAAATTGTTTTTGTATTAACATATGTCTATTGTTTTCATAAGTTTCTCGTGACTTACCTGCCTCGCAGTCCTTGGTTTATAACAGTTATTGTTACCTGCTCATCTACATTACGAGCTCTTTATTAGCTGTCGTGATTTGTTCGCGCGCAATTAGAAATAATATTGAAAAGTGTCTATATTCTACTCCAGATAGTAATTTTCCTCTGCGCTTACATCCAAATGTGTTGAGCCGTTCTGGAGTTACCTCCGAATGAACGTTTGTTAGCAATTGTTTGTGGGCATCTTGTGCTCAAACGTACGCATAAACAATATTAGTATGATTGTGTTAATAGTACCAAATGGTTTGTGCCTTGTCATGCAGTAGTTCTACACTGTGGAAGGCATAGGGAAAGCCCTATATCCAACAGTGGGTAGACAAGGGCTGATGATGATGTAGTACCAAAGACAAATATATCAAAGCAATTCCTTCAAGATTGCGCCGAATAAAGATTGTAACCCGAATAACTGCTCAATGTCGAAACATTATCTATTCCTGAATGTACGTTTTATACGTTAAGCCTGTACTCAAGGGAGCAATATAGAAACTCCTTTGCTATTAATGTGAAATCTGCCCAAAGAGTGCACAATTTCGTCCTCCACATTTACAGCTCTGTTTCTTGTCTGTGGTTCAGTACTTGAACATAAACTGTGTCAACGAGAGGTACAAATGGGCACTCGAAAGGATTGCGGACTGCATTAAAGTAAGAACGTATATCCTTTTGAAGGACTGCTATGCGGCTGTATGGAACTAACGTGTAGTAAATATTCGTAAATGTTGGAAATAATAAAAGCCAAGCTCCGAACTGTTATTTAAAATTTGAACACAAACTGTTTTACCTACTTCAACTAAACTTAGTCGATCTTAAATATTTAACAAACATGGTCATTTTCTAAATATCTTTATTTGTACATTGAATTTCATTTTACATCATCAAATTTAGGCGGATTATTGCAACAATTGCTCAGTCAAGATTGTTTTTGATCGATTAATGACTTTAATTACACGGTTATCTTATTATATGAGAAATTATTTTGTAAAATTCAACAACGTCCGGAATCGTAACTTCTGCGTCTTTGTTTGCTCTTACGTAACTATTCAAACCTAGATTTTTTTTTAATTTCACACGCTTTTTATTCATTGCAACCGAGGCGAGATGATTACCAACAACTTTTGGTGTCTAAAGAAGACTCGGTAATACTCATGATGGTTACTTGATTATTATAGTTAACGAATTCTCTACTTTTATCTTCTATATATATATAAAAATGAATTGCTGTTCATTAGTCCCGCTAAAACTCGAGAACGGCTGAACGGATTTATCTTATCTTGGTCTTGGAATGTTCGTGGAGGTCTAGTGAAGGTTTAAAAGGCGAGAAAAATTAGAAAAACTCCCGTGAAAGCCTTAAAAATAGCCCTTTTCCATTTCCCATACAAACGTTTTTTTTTCCGAAGAGGAAATGTTTTTTGTATTTCCTAATGAATTCAAAAATCTGTTTATTGCCTTTAAGGCGAAACAGAGTTCGCGGAGTCAGCTAGTTTTAAATAAATATTAAAGAGAGAAAATAGTCTTGTTTAGGGTACTGTTGGGATCCAGTGCGTGGGGTTCCAGCGCAGACCAGTACGTGCGGACAGGGCGAAGTCGGATACGATAGGACCGCACACTGGAAGACATTGGGGAAGGTATCCGGCATTGGTCAGATGATGATGATGAGATATACCAATATTTTAGATTAATTTACCTTCCATAAGCAAATCTCCTGTCCTTTTCATGATCACCGAAAGTATCCCATAACCTTAGTGACACGTTCACACCGTCAACCACTTCCCAAGATCTTTCAAGGACCTGTTGATTGCAATAGATAGCTTCACATATAACAAATAAAAAAAAACTAATTACAATATGGAAATTTCATTAAAGCGTCGGTGGCGCAGTTGTTAAGTGCTTGACTGGACCGAATTCAACAAGTATAAGTACGATTCCCGTCATGTACCAATGCGTTTTTTCTTTTAAGAATTCCGTATGTACATTTTCCGAGGTTCTTGCTATAGTCGAATGGAGGGATTCGAATTCCCGACCACGTAATAGGAAATCTGAATTTCGCTTACAATCCCTACTCACATCTTTGTAAATCCTGTATTGATCGATTGCCCAGACAGTGGGCACGTGCGTGGTCATGAGCTGGGACAGAGACACGTGTTTGTTGCATGCGCGTGCGCATATCAGCCGCGTCTTGCCCACCGCGGTATCGCCGACCACCACACACTTCACCAGCTCCTGGTGAGGCTGCTCGTTGTCCATGGTCTGGTGGAGAAAAATAGACATATATTAAGAGATACTTGAAAGAAAGAGGTAGATAGGTAAGGAAAGGAAACTTGAACCATATTTGAAAATCAGTAACTGCCGATTTAATCGTTAAGTAATACAATTGCTGTTCTAATATCGATTTAGTTTATATGCGACCTTTACCTGCAGTGAAGTGCTTGTTGCTAGTTTTTTTTTTTTAATTAAAAGATTTTTGTCCATTTAAAAATATATCTCGTAACTATTGCAAGTAAGCTTTAAAACGCTTGTAAGGATTCACAATATTCGAATGGCGGGATATGAACCCACGATAGCTAGATCGGTAGTTCCTTTGACCATTACGCTATTGGCGCTATAAAGGTATCCACATTGATTTAGACATATTTTTAGATGCACTTAAAAAGTCACACCAAATATAAAACGACTAATGCGTATTCACCCGGTGTCGGCGCCGACTAGTTTCGAGTCCATAGAAGATTCTTCAGGGTGACTGAGATTGGTATTATTTCGCGGTCACTGAACCGTTTCATATTTAGTTTATGTCGATAGAAAAATTATAAAATTCAACTTTAATTTAATTACAATATTGTCGTATAACAATTTTATGAACATTTACCGTGATGAATCCCTTCCTCCCCTCCTCCTTCCTAACTTCTCTCTAACGTTGTACATCCATAAATCTACCCTTACATTACGGGTTCCAATATCGTCTTACTTTAGTATGTAATAAATTTAGTCGATATTTGCCTACATCGTCCTCTAAATACACTTTCTATTGAACATAAATTTACCCAAACTCTATGCCATAACATAGATAAAAAAAAATATTTTGTAAAATAAAAAAAAATAATAAAATCTCACTGCAGAAATATATAAAAACTTATTATTATGTTCATCAAAGACAATGAGACATTAAAGTTGCAACGCCAATAGCGTAATGGTTACATACTACCAATCTATCGGTCGTCAGTTCAAATCACGTCTTGTTAACCATAACACAAGCTTTTTCGAGGCTTGGATTCGTTACAAGATATAATAGTAAAAAAAACTACTAATCAATAAAAAATATTAACAAAACCACTATATAAGGCATAAATAATATATTAATAAAAGCAGTACATAAACGGATTTGTACATTACATAGAAAGCCTAATGTAGTCAGTATTAAATGACAACGAACACACCTAGACCTTTCAGCCCAACCCAATCATGCAAATACATTTAGCGCAAAAACATTTTAAATCACCATTTCTATGAAATCAGGGCAACGAAAGTAATTAGCTGACATTTTGCGACGCGATTCATTTTTTATAGTCAAATTGTTATTTGTTACATTATTTACTATGTTATAACCGAAGGTAGACCTGGGTTTCTTTTAGAGGGAAATGCCTTGCCCATACCCGTACTACGAGGGAGCACTAAGAATTATGTGGGATTCTCACTCCATCCTAGAGTGGGAGACGGACGAGGTACCTACCGAACGAAGCCCATCTGTTACTTGATTTGCGTTGCCTGGCAGAACCAAGGAAACGCTGAGGTAGAGCTGGACCTGGTCTCGCCGAAGTACCGTCCAACATTATTCAGCTCTTTAAGGTTCTACCTAGTTCGTACGTCAATCAGGCTGTGTAACAAAGTATTTGCTCCGGAATACATTTAATTATATCAATTTTGATAGTTTTTATATAAGAGATGAGGGCAAACCAGTGGGAATGACGTGATCATCGATGCCACTGGACATTAACACGAGAGAAACTAAAAATGCGTTGATTATATTACGAATTTGGATCGATATATAAATACGATGTACAAAACCTTGTAAAAGCTTATGAAATTATAATATCAAAGTAAAGGCATAAAATTGTCTCGATCGTTAAATTAGAGTGTGTTCGGCAATAAACGGTTTACCAACTTACGTAGAACTGGGGCGCATTCTTATAGCTTTGACATAAAACCACACGCGACATTAGAAATTAAAAAGAAAAGATATTCTAAATTTAAAAAAGTTCAGATTATTTTTTGAGTTGAGTTTTTGTTTATGACTCTCCCTTATCAGATTGGGCCAGAGTCAAGTGTTTATGGTGATTTTAGAGTATTTTTAAAAATTCACTAATTTAGGATATAATTGTGTCAAATGTCAGCAGTTTATAGTATATTGCCTCGTCGAAGATAAGCAAAGCCATTTTCTCCAATCTGACAAGGGAAATCATTAATTCAGGCATTTTCTTTACATAAAAAATATAGGCTGTAATATAAGAGCATAGACTGCGTTCAATTTACAACAAAGGCATCCAAGATGTAATTCAAACACGACCACAAAGGACGATGACAGACGTCCTATTTACGCAGTAGTTATTTTTAAACCATTGTCAACTACCACTTGCATCTATAACAGATGTAGCCATAATAGAACTATTGCTTGCATAAAGTTAAACAACTGGCTATTTACCTATGTAACATAAAATTAGCGTTTCAAATAACAAGTACGTATTCAAGAAAATTCAATTCAATTTTCACTAGATGGCGCTGTTTTCAACAGGAAAGAAACTAGCAACAATTTTAATTATCACTAGATGGCGTTGTTTTGCAATTGTATTAGAAATGGGACAGTAAATTAAGAGGGAATAGAGAGTGTGGAATAAGTGTTATTTTTAGTTATTATGGAGACTCGAAATAATTCTTTAGCCACTGAAGTGAGTATAGGTTTATCGATAGAAACTCTGTAATACGGATTATGAATGCAAAGAACACATAGAAGGGGTTTTGTATAATTGGATCGTAACACAATTGATGTCGTAATAAAAGTGTATGCTGTCATTGATAATTCCTATTGTCTATGATGATATAACGTTTTAAGACAACAACTGCCATCTCCCGTGACTCCGTCCACGTGGGATTACACCTTAATCAATAGCCCAAGTATTCTTTCGAGCTATGTACATTAATGCCAAATCACAGCGAGATCCACTCAGCTGTTCTGGACATACATAATAACTAAGATCATCTAAACTTTAAAAGTTTGAAAAGTAGAGACAGATTTTTAGATTATTGTAGGAAAATAACTAGAAAGTTGATAGAGAAGAATAAAACATAACAGCTTTCGAACACTAGTCAAAATTTTAAATTAGAGTTTAAATTTTTTAACCAATGATATTATTATTTTTATTGTATTTTAAATTTTTTAACATATGTATATAAGTGATTAGATAGTAAGTAATATAAAAGTCACTTTTAAAAATTAGATATAAGTGACTTTTATATGATTTTTAAATAAAGAAAAATAAGGTCTTTGGATCCACATGCCAGGGGTGAACGAGAGGGGGCATAGCGACCCCCCAAAAAAAAAACTTTAAAAGTTAAGATAAGGAAACAGATAAAACAATTCTTTAACTTCTAGGTTTTTTTAAAGTCAACATTAAGAAATAAATAGTATGTAGAAAATTAAGTGAATATTATTTTAGTATTACCAGTCAAATATAAACGTTAGATATTTAAAAAGATGACATGTTTAAGACGATAAATAAATCTAACTAATAAATGGATGGACAGGTAACACCAAAAACATCACCTCTGTCTCAAAGGCCACCACACATGTGGTGACTTTTCGATTGTAGGTGTCTGTGGGCGTCATTGACCACTTTCGTGCTCCCACCGCTCGTTTCCCCCTTGTATAAAATGAAAACGGCAAAACGGATGGATGGATTGAATTTGTAACATAGATTAAAATGAAACATAGTATAGTATTCTCATGGGGACTGTGGACAGGGGACAGTTTTGCTATTCACCATATAATTAATCATAACCATGTCAAGCATCTAGAGTTACAACAAATCTATCACTTATAAAAATACTGGCTGGAATTGCATTAATACCACTTTGATTTGTTACTTTCTATAGACCACTCGGAATTGAAGTGGTCATTTGTCATCTTGTTTAATGAATTGTATACGAGAGCTTAGACTGATATATTATTCTACACACAGCTTATAAGTACTTGTCCTTTTAACAAGAGCCAAAAATCAGTTAACAGAGTCCAGCAGCATAAGCTATATAAATGCCATGACCAAATACCAATTGTCCAAAGTAATAATATAAATGGATGGATTTTTATACCAAATTATGGTATACAAGTAGCAGTGGATTACATGAGGTTAATCACCAATATAATTGGCCATCAGCTACAACATACTCCGTCTAAGATATATAACATCTTTATATCGTTGAAAAAAATCATATTGAACCTTCACATTCGTTTTGGAGAAGATAAAAAGTTTTAATAGGTACTCCGGATAATGTTTTATTCATAAAATACGCTAGGTATAGGAAATCTTTTATAACCTGAACAAATGATAAATAAGAATAAATATATTTTAAACACAATTGATTACTGAAACGGAGGTGAGTGTGAAATGAAGACTTGGAATAAAGATAAGCCTATACAAACTAATTCATATTGGAAGGCCAAAAGTTTACTTAATTTAATATATGCTTACATATTTTAAATTTAAGATCCTGAAGGAGATAAACAGTTATGTATTTGTAAATTGTAAATTTTTGTACCTTCAAGCATCCTTTCTAATTGTAAATAAATAATATAACACACAGAATTATTACGAAGAAATAAAAACATTACAAATTCTTTGTCATCCACGTAAGAGTAATTAAAAATGAAATAATATTTTCATTCAAATTTAAATTAAAAATGATAAACAGAAAGTTCATTGTGTCAAAAGTTATTGACAATAAATTAACAATGTTGCCTTTATAAATAAATTGATTTTTAACAACAAAAGATTAATGTACGTTGTAATGTTTTTATTTTCTGAAAATTATTCGGCGTAAGTAATAATAAGGAATTCGTATAAAAATAATTAATAACTAAAAAGACATATTGACTAAATTTTATATAGTTGTAATTCATCAAGACGTGTTGAGATTTAATTAAATGGTTTCATAATATGTTACCTTCAATAATTTCATTAAAAGGTCTTGTGGAAATCCTGTGTTCACATATTTAATAAAGCGTCGATTTGAATTCAATTGTACATTTTCACACCGTAAGGTTATTACGAAAAGAAATTACAATTTAGCGATACTCACACGCGTTTGCCTGATTCCTTATGAACTGATTTTAATCATTTGAACATTTTCACTTTATAATTCACTAAATATATTTACACACTAACACAAATATACGACATTTACTAAGAGATAATGCCGTGAAAATATATATATGTCGTTTCTAACCGGAGCTAAAACAGTCTGAAGTTGATTTTGTAGCAATGCAGTGTTCTGCGCATGTTTTATGAATGAAGAAACCCTCGCGCAGATTCTCTACGAAACGGTGCGAGTACATTCTAATTATGTTATTGATAATCTCTGATGAGTCAACGAACTTGTAAAGCCTTTTGTTCTGATATATCAAGTGCGTTTTTACTTAGACTATATTATGCGTATCACTTCATAAATGCGCTATGCCACAGAATTGATGACAATATTGGCAACATCCTTATTAACGTTGAAGTTTATGGATGCACTAATTTTGTAACAAAGGCTTTTGGTTAGGTAATCGCATTATTTAGACGTATTATTTTTGCATATTATAAACGATACATATTTAGATATGTTAAATTTTTGGTTAAAAATTAGTATTTTATTTAAAAGCGCCTAGTAATATTGACTATGCAATAACGTTTGTTGTGACTGTACCTTTGAGGTTCGTTGTATCATGGCCTATTACCTATTCTGAATAATAGTGTAACTTATTTGACTCCTGGACTTTTACCTTTTCATATTACGATAAATTATTTACTTAAAAATTATATACTGACGAATTGAGATTACACCTTTTTGGAATTCTGTTTTATAAATAATCTATGATGACAACAGTTTTAGGTCTCCAATTTTAAAAATAATTAATTTAATTTTTACAGTATTTGTAATGAAATTCTTTAATATCTATTCTTAATAAACATTACTAAATATTTTTTTATTAATTCATGATTAAAAAAATAAATAAATGTGGAATTTATCTTTTATTTTAATTAAGTACCTGGTACCGGCCAACAAGAAAATCAATTAGATTTAAAATAGATGATTGAGACTTTTTGTCTTCAGGCTTCTGTCAGGTGATGGTTTTGGAAAATACACCGTGTTTTACAATTTAATAGAATATTGTATATTGGGAATATGACGCCAAATATTTTTAAATTATTTTACATTCGAAATACGTAATAAACAATTTTTATATTTCCATAAAAATGGCTAACTTCGCGTTGCTCTGGAAGGCACGCATCATCGAGAAATATAGATCGGAATATGAAAAAGATAAATTAAATTCAGTTACACGGAACAATGTCGATGTACCTAAGAACACGTTGATGCAGAAATGGTCGCATTATAGTTATAATACAAAGAAACGTTTGGTTAAGAAGTTGAAACATTTGTGTCCTGAAGGGACTTCCGTTTATAATTTGTTCATCTATTTGACAACCGACCAGACATTTCCAAATTTCTTAATGAAGAGCGTCATCGGATTTATTGGAGGAATCGTTTTTACTTATTTATGCTTTATGTTTTTTGTATTCCAACTGTCAATATCCCTGATGCACGCCACTATCATGAGCTCTATCATCGGCGTCCTACTCACTTTGGGATTGGCTTTTAGTTATCGAGTAAGGTAAATATATATTTTTTTTCTTTTAAAACTGAAGGCCGTCACATTGCCAGGATAGATGCAATGCGATGTAAGCGCATTGCGACTAGCAAAGTTAAGTTTTACTGCACTGCAACACGTCTTCAATAAGAAGGTGAAATTAAAGAGAATTTGGTCAGCATACATTTTTAGACTTAAAAAATCTAAAAGACTGTCTATGTTTAAAATTTCCTTCTACACTAATTCAAATATTTCTAATAATCAACATAGTATAGTTAATACCAAGTTTATTGTTTGTTAACTTCTTTTCTGTTAGACTTTACCTACAAACGTGAGTGGGTAGTTCAAAAATTAACATGACACATTTATTAATAAGAAATTGCTTGAGTGGAGGCCACGATTGGGGACCAGGAGTGTGGGTCGTCCTCCCTCCAGGTGGACCGACGACTTAG
>JAODUI010000017.1:3144258-3174885 GCA_027563995.1 Papilio gigon | reverse complement strand
GGTAATATCCTACGCAATACCTTTCATACTAGATTGAGAGGGTCATTAAAGATGGTATTTACTTGTGCTTCAGCATCACGTCGATGCGGTAGGAATTGACTTGGTCACATAAATAGACCCCCTCTATGCAAACAGGGTCGAATCTAAGCTTCAAGTCTCTCGGTGAGAACGTACAATATATGCACGGGCAGCATAAATAGATGAAACTTTATCCTCTCATTGTTTATAATACGAAAAAATTTGCATGTAGGGAAGTAAAACAAAATGCCGATCATTAGTCCAGCAAAAGCTCCTCATCATAATTGTAAAGGAAATGAGGCAAGTTCGAATGAAAACGGAAAGTCCCAGCGTCGCGGCGCTTTTGTCTGCAGCGAGCCTCTAATGACTGAGGGCTTTAATATTAAAGTGCCCTTTATTCCAATTAGGTGAAGTTAACTTGTATTTTAAATTTACTTATTTTAAATACCTGCGAGGTATCAATTACTTACGTTTTCATGATCCATATTTATTGAATAGGGAGTTTTAATTCGTTATATTCTTGAAATTCCACACGGAAATTTGTTGAAATAATAGTAACAGAATTTCCTAGAACATTATAATATACTGTTTAAACTACTCTTCCGACATTCAGAGATTTACTCTGTAGATTTCCACAGTGAATACATTAAAATTTGTATTACCCACTTTACTCGAGTTAGTAATTTAGCTGAACTTTAAACAGGTAACATTTGCGTCGTTCGAGCTCCGTTTGAAATTATAGTGTGCAATTGTTGCGAGAAATAGTTGTAGTTTAGTTAGTCGGTCGACGTGCCGCGGCCGAGTGAGAGTTGTCAGTTGACCAACGTCTATATAGCTACGGTCACGTTTACAAACATACTGTACGTGGCTTTGAAATGTGTCGTCTGTTAAGACGCGTATTAGTGTCCTGATTACACTGGGCTCTAATTTGTATTAATAAGTAATAATTTCTAAGAAGTTGTACTATACACTTTTTTGCAATTAAAGTTTTACGCCTCTATAATATCTGATTTTAAAAACAGAGTCAAAAAGGCAACCTAATCCATTTTTCTGCAACACCCATGTATTTCGGCTACTTGGAAAATGATAGTGCCAACATTAATGTGCAAATTATTGTACGTTGTTATTGTATTGTATGATACCAATTATTACATCACTTTTATTCAGCAATATGGGATTGAAACCTTTGTTATCCTTAATGGATTTTTACGGCCAAGTTTTTTAAAAACTTTTGTTGAGGCCGCGACCATTGTGGTGGTTGTGATTGTTATAAATGCCTATTAAGCAAGACAATGGACTTTTTAAGAGGAATTTTATGTCCCTGTATGAATATAATAAAGCACCATGGCCTTAAAATAACTGCTGTTATAATGCCAAAATGATTATTCTTAACAAATATAGTAATTACAGTGGTAGACCCCGCAAGGACTGAGTCACATTGTCTAGTCCAATATTCTGCGTAACGTCCGATAATTGGGGTGAGGTAGGCCTAGATCTTAGTACTGTTTACTGTCTCATACATTTTTAATGTGTTCTGTAAGAGATATCAATTTTTATCAACGCTAATTCTTGTGTCTAAATATACTTTTACTTATTGGAAGATTGTTTCAGAACTCCGTATAGAGTATTGGTATTATACTGTCAGTTGTTACGCCTGTTACGTATCATCGGACAGCCGGTGACGGTAATTGTGATAGCTTTATTACGTTTCGCCAAAGTACTCGAGATAACGACATACTTTTATCAGTCGTATATTATCGTTATGGTCAATATTTGATAGAATGACTGCGTATAGACTATCTATAGATTTAGGAAGAGATGGATGTATTGCGAGAAAGGTGACATGATTAAGATTGGATGTTGATAGATGACAAAATATCTATCTATGGTGGTTCCGATGCACCGATCCAGCTTGAGTGGAATAAGGACAGGGAGATGAATTATGATGAAGTACAGCATTTTTCTTAATTCAAATAGCCTTCGTATGATTTTATTTTGATTCCAAGTAATCTGTTTTGCAATATAAAAAGTTTGATGTGAAAAATAAAGTTATACGTATAAATGGAAAACTCGTTCAAAAAGTTATAAAACGCCAAATTGATTTCTGGCGATAATAAGAAGACACAACAGACAATAGAAATGGTTCAGATGGCTGGATGTTTGATGTACCTCAATGTAAGTGGGCTTTCGTGTTGTCAAACTTAGGAGCGCAGTATAAAGGGTTTATCTAATGCAATGTCTGCAAGCAGACGACTAGTGTGTTCCATATACTTTGTACACTTTGAAGACACTGATTACCATCTTGGCGAGAAAAAAAGTCTACTTTACCAGATTGGAACAGAAAGCGTTTGAAAGCTCTATAGAGTTAAAATGCGCCACACTGCAAACAAAAGCACAGAAGCGTCGAGTTTGAACGTTTTCATTTAGTGCAGTTTGAGAGGTTCTAATTATTGCGCCGAAATGTTTGGAAAGTGTTCGCTTCGGGATTTATTTATTTCGGGAAAATAGTGGTATTATAGTTTTTATACGAACTCGAGATTCGATGTAACAATTACTTTGACAAATGACAAAGTACCACATTACAGCCATACACAGTTGGTTTAAGGGTTACCTAAGCAGTTTCTTAGTGCTGATATGTCTAACTAAATAGACACTTACTGTAACTAAATGACCACGGTGTGTGTGCGTTATATTTCTTACGATATGTTCGAAGATTAATTTCGAATTAAAAAGCTTGGTAAAATATCAGCGTGAATTTCTGACATTCGAAGATATTCCTACGAAGTGAATTAAATTGAATGTTAAGAATGAAATTCCGTGCTGAGATGCGCTCCGAGGAAATGCTGGCAGCGGGCGCTCTCTGTGAAATTCATTTATCAAAGAATCCTTCGGCCGTGCGGCTTGCGGTGGCTCCAAGGTGTCAATAGATTCCTCCTCGATGCACTCGAGCTGAGACAAATTTGATAAACCGACCCAACAGTCATTTGTCACACTTAGTTGAGAGAAATAAATCATTTATTCCAAGAGGTTTTCTATTATTTGTAGTTTGTTAGTTTCGATTGTTAACTTTTGACGTCATGGATTTAAAATGTAATTGTAATACAATAGTATGTAACTTAATTCAATCTTTAACCGTTCAAATATTTGGTGCTGTCCTTGAAAGATGTAAACTAAATATATTTTGAACAGTTACCTTCCAATTGATTTCGTTTTTGCGGCAAGAATTTTACTGGAGTTATGAAATAATGCAAGAATAAAATTTCTATTAATCATTTTGTTATTCGTTCCAAATTGCATATTACTATGTAAAGGTGAATTTAAAAGCGAACGTACAGTAAAAATATTTTTAAATAAAAATTCTCACTACAAAGTATCGTTAGAGATGCGAATAAAATTTCATTTGTGAACCTTTTCTAGTTCTTAGAAGGATTGATAATCAACTTTGGAGTGAAGTGAAGAATATTGCCAGCACTTAGATGTTAAAAGTGAATCATTCTATCAATCGATATTGTTACTTATTTAAGTAATTCCTTTTATATTTTCGCCCGCTTTTTGACGTTACGTACAGTTTTTTTTTTCATTTATTATTGTAAAATTACCTTTATTTTAACATTAGCAGGTTTTCGTTTATTTACTAATACTTTTTTGCACCTCTTACTACGTAGGCTTGTGCTAGGAAATAATTTCCGACAGTAATCGAGTGGCAAGATTCGAACCCTCGACCACGTGATAAGAAATCCGTACCCTTAACCATTAGGTTATTGGTGCTTCATTTCATTATTCATTTTTTTATAGTAATATTGATATTACATTATTAGGTAATGTAGTAGGAAAAATGGGGAAGTAAAGACGACCCTAATAAAATATACTAAACGTCACTGTACGAAAATTCCGAGGTGAAATGTTAGGTTATAGCGCTTGGAACTCGTTTACCAATGTTTTAGTTTCTTGTGTAGGTAACAAACTTCTATTATTAAAAACATTTTGTTTTACTTGAAAGCTTTCTATAGTAATCAAAATTATTATACCCTCTTGAATAATATAGTCCGTGTTACGCAAAATAATCGTTGCATACAGAAATACAAATCTTTCCACCTTGTAATAATAGTATGGATTAACGCCTATCTTACCATTTATTGTAATAGTTTAAAAAAAAACAATAAAACAAAACTTTTTTGTAACTTCATCGACAAGCAAACATCGGCGCATCATTATTTATATATTCTATTGTTCATTACTCTAACCTGACTCCTGGTAAAATAAGGGAAACGTAATTTATCAATAGCTGTGCGTATTGAGCTTATATATTTCGCCATCATTAGTTACTCTGTCCGGGAAGGGGAACGATACCAGTTGCACGGTGAAACTTTCACAATATTTGTCTTTTGTGCCGTCCGGCCGCACGATTGATGGAGTATTTTATTTCATTGAGCTGTTATTTTTCATCTCGTGCGATGAATAAAACAACAGTTGTACTGTTTAAATTCAGGTGGAGTTATGGCTTGGTAGTCTTATGTTAATTGTATGGCAGATAATAAAATATCTCTAGTGTTTTGATGACATAAATAGTAAGTAAGATCAAAAGTGTTTTGTAAAGGCGACAGAATCTGGGGCGTCTACCCTCCAGGTGGACCGAAGACTTAGCCTGGACGGCATAAGTCGTTGGATACGGAAGGCGGGGGACCGCATAATGTGAAAGGCATTGGGAAAGGCCTTCGTCCAGCAGTGGGCAGAGAAGGGCTGACGATGAAGGTGATGATAGAATCTATTCACTATATTGTCATATTACGCGAATTTTTTTTAACTGTCATGTAGTATCTCAGCAACGACTTGAAATTAAAGCTGAGGCTTCTCGGCTTCGATCTAAATTATATCGCAGCGAATTCTGATTAACATCGGCTTCCGAAATTAGTATTTTTTGTTTTCTAAGTGATTTTTGAATTCAACACCAACTCCAACGATATAATCCAATGTGTTAAAATAGCTAATGTGGAATATATGGTTGCGCATACTAAAGAGAAATTCCAAATTCTAGTTAAAAATGCTCAACTATTCAAGACCCGGGCTTGGAACTTTTCGGTAAGGACAAAAGCGCAGCGGCGCCATCTCTCCGCACCTTATTTTAATTTCAAACTGGTTATAAAACTCCCCGTTTTACATACAATTATTTTACATTTTGTTCCGTGGAAATGTTTGGAACCATTCCAGCCGCCTAGGTCCGCCATCTTTCAACACGACAAAACTGATAATTCTTTCTACACCATTTTAATGGCTAGCTTTCATAATGTTGCTATTTTATTGCCCAAATTCCTTTTTAAAAAATTACTGCCGAATTTAAAATTCGCTCAGCTTGAATATAACACGACCGCGTTATTAATTATAAACTAAATTGTGAATTTTTATACACGTTTAAATTTTTGATACCAAGTATGAAATATATTTTCTCTGAAATTGATTTGAAAAGTAATTTATAAATTGTGCACTTTTCGTAAATGGAAGGAGCGAGCACTTTAGTAAATTCGTACATCAAGGACTGTCTTGATAGATTTAAGTAGGCATTCGTTGCTTGTGACTTTGCTCCTTTTGTTCGCTTTCTTGTTACTTTTGTCCAACAGAACACATTGTTCATAAAATGCAATTACACAGAGCTGTGTTCATTTTTATGTAGCAACTTTTAAAGTCAATAGAAGTCCTACTTACATTTAGTTTTAACTGAATATTCTCTACAGTTCAAATTAACATATGTACTCAAGACTGAGCACTGTGCAGTTTCAACTGATAGCACAATTTCCTTATACATACAAGTTAAGTGTACAGTTAAAACTGACGGTGTGCAGATGGCATAAGATAAAACTTCACGATGTTACCAGGCAATCGACATCTTAACTTGTTCCTCATCAATAAAACACGTGACGTATTTGTAACTAGATTATTGGTGCTTTTAATATCACATATATATTACAGAGTGGTTTAGCTTTTGCTGGCAATGTTAAAATTTTAAACAGAAATTCCACCATTTATTTATTTCAACAGAACCAGTTAAAAATAAAACAAGTATGGAAGCATCTACCTTGTAAGTAACTTCGTAAGATGAACCGACTTTCTAGTTTTATTTATGACAATTATAGAGAATCAAACCTATGTCCAATAGTGGGCCGACATGGGCTGATGATGATGATGATGAAAGCTTTATTGTTGATGTAATTTTTATAAGAGACTAGCTGACCCCGCGAACTCTGTTTCGCCTTAAAAGCAATAAATAAACAGATTTTTGAATTAATCAGGAAATACAAGGAAAAAACATTTCCTCCTCGGATAAAAACGTTCGTATGGGAAATGAAAAAGTGCCATTTTTAAGGCTTTCACGGGAGTTTTTCTAATTTTTCTCACGTTTTAAACCCTTCCTAGACCACCACGAACATTCCAAGACCAAGATAAGATAAATCCGTTCAGCCGTTCTCGAGTTTTAGCGAGAGTAACGAACGGCAATTCATTTTTATTTATATAGATTCAAATATATTCACAACTTTTTCAGAGTCGAACAGATCGAGAAAACTGAAATTCCTGAAATACCGTCAGGTAATTTTGATCATTGATTCTGAAGACTATGCCGAGCTTTGCTCGTCAAACATCAATCTTTGTCTGTCCACTGCTGGACGTAGACTCTTACCAATGCCTTCCACAGTATACAGTCTTCCGCATCCAATGACTTCCCGCCGTCTGCACTAAGAGGTCTGGTCACCTGTGTATGTAATTATATAGGAGAATGTACTGCCTAAAATCTTTGTATTTTGAAACGTCTTTGAATATAAAATGTTTTATATTTGCAGTTAATTCTCTGCCATCTGTTGATGAACCAATACCGTGAGCATTGTCTTGTTTATTTAATATTTTTAAAGCATTAATACGTCATTCATAAACTCTAAATAAACTTCACATTTAAGAACACTATTCCATATTATTCCATTATATTCCATTGTAATCTGTACCTTATATACATATCATTAAAATGATTAATTAATTTAATTAATGAAATTATATAAAATTTAATCATTAATGAAATTAGATTGTATTTAACACAGGGATCATCTTATCGCTGAATTGCAAGAAACGAAGAAAGAACGGAATGTTAGGACCACTGGATGTACGACCGGAACGGAGTTACAAAGTAAGAACAGTTTTCTCTAAGTGTGTGTTTACACTGCTGTTTGCACAAAACGTCAATATTAATTTTAAGATGCGTAAGAAAAGTTCTTTCAGTGTACGGAATTCCAGAAAAAAGTAGCCAAATACCAATGTCCGGACTATGAAGGTAGAAAAATGTTGATATAATAAACTTCGTTATTAATACAATTGGAAATGTCGTTAAAATTTTACAGAAATCGACAAATACGTCTCCGCAGTAACGAAGATGAGATCTGCGTAAGTAAATTAAATCTATCACAAATATATTTTAAATTATAAACTATTTAAAGACGGCTATACTCTCGTTAACGTATTGGTCTTGAAGTCACATTAATTATACGCAAGTGTAGTTGTTTTTATTTAAAAGTGTGTTTAGTGTTTTTATTTCTATAAAAACAGGTGTAGTATAGTAATGTAGTAGTGTAGTAAAACCATCATCATCAGCTCTTGTCTCTCCACTAGGATACAGAGCTTTCCCAATGCCTTCCACAATATGTGGTACTCTTTTCGCATCCAACGACTACCGTCCGATAAATCGTCGGTCCACCTGGGAGGATGTCGTTAACTCCTAGTCCCTGACCGTGGTATCCATTGGCAAAAACATCGTTTATTTCCAAACATTTACCAAGACTAAAGTAATAATTCTCTATGCCCAGATACAACGAGTCCAGACACGCGATATTCGTGTCAGATGTGGACACGTGCTGTTCGATAGATGAACTGAAGAGGAACTATTCCCGCGGCTGCAACAAGAAGAGTTCCTGCCACGGCCCGTGCAAGGCCTCGAAACGGAAAGGAAAGAAAGGGGTCGATCGTACGCAGATCTTTCCGGAGAAACTCTCTTGTGGTCTGTATTTTATCCAAGCGTACTTAAGATATAATGCAACGACAGCGCCAGAAGCAGCCGTTGCTACCTTTCTCCCTTCCTCCCTCTCTCCTCTACAATCAGTGTTAGATTTTTTTAGTCTAGCTTTTATTATTAACAGTAGTGGCTTTTCTCCTATTCTTTTTGATAATACAAGCGTCATAGCTGTCACAACCAATAGTAATAAGTTGAAATGAGTTTAAAGTGAGATAATTTCAGGAGTGGAGTCCAGACGTGAAGAGACTACTACAATGAAATTTCCCACTGATCCGTAAGTACTTGCTTTATATCAAACTTTCAATTAATAACTGAAAATGAAACTTCTTTAGTCTCCTCAATTTAGTTTGTCAAACTTTGTTTAACAAACTAACCTGAATCTTATTTTTTTTTTTTTTTGTAAAAAAATGTTAGTACCTGGAACCATTCCAGGTTAGCTTAAAAAAGCTTGTATTAAAATATAGTACACAGTAGTCAAATGAAATTTGAACCCACGGTCAGTAGTTTGGTAGTACATACCCTCAAGCATTAGGTTATTGACACTTCATTCTTCTTTATAGTTTGTTAGTAATGTTTTTACAACAGTCGTAACCGAGATCAAGAGTATCAACCGCGAGGCTGCGTGCCCTACAAGCCGCCGGGGGCGACGAAGAACACCTCCGAACGCGGCAACTGCTTCCCCTCGCCTTGCGGCAGCGAGAAGAAATGCTGCGTAGATGCCAAACCTGAAAAGTTGCCAAGACGTAAAGGTTAACATTTTTTACATCAAAGACGAAAGTAAATCGAATAGAATTTTAATGAAATACTGGGTAAAGTATTGAATCGTAGAACTTGCTATGAAGGACACTTTGCGTTTCGGTTTTCTAGTAAATGACAATCCAAATATGTTTACTTAGTTTGCGATCTTTTCAGATTCGGATAGACGAGTGACGGTAAATTCAAAAGTGAAAACAATGTAAGTCTACACTTATCTTATTAAATCAGAAATACATAAAATTGTACCAATTACAAACGAGGACCGACATTTTTTTGATTTACTCATAGTTGTTCTATGAAAAAAAAATCCGTAATTTTTACCAATTGTCTTGATATCTGTCTCTAAACTATCTCTGAGTGTTAATAAATTGTATGTTTGCAGAGAACCTCCCAGCGCATGTCCTCCTGAACCAATAACGAAAAAATGTGAAGAAGAACCTACTCAAAGTAAGCCTAAACTAAACTATGATTTATTTAAACTATCGTCCATTGTTTGGTCAAAACTTTATCAACGTCTTTAGTTCTCTTTTTGATTATTTTCAACCGTGGTCATGTCTTTATTTTTTTATATTGAACCTTTTTACTTCCAGAAACAAGAGTTATAGAAGTGAAACCTAAAGAATCTATCAAGTCTATAACACAGTAAGTAACTGTTTCCAATGAGGACTCTCTTTGTTTTCAAGAGAGATGAAACATAAATAAATTCACAAGGAACCACACAAATTAATTAGATCTTGATTGTTGCAGAGAATGTGGATGTACTGGGGCACCGCTCGCGCCACAGATGTCGGCGTCAAGAGAAAAACATAGAAAGAAAGTCGATAAATCGTCATCAGCACACAGAGTAAAAAAGCAACAAACAGACGAATGCAAATCGAAGACTAAACCGATGCCAACACTGAAGCCCAAAGTATCCTGTGATAAACCATCGAAGCACAATATTAAAAATTCCGTTGCGTCAGATACGAAGAAAGTATCAACAGAGAGACGACGAAGGCGGGACGAAGTTAGAGGAGCTAAAATTAATACGTCCATAAGTGACACCCAAACGTCTCGGGCCAGGCTCCGATCGTCGTCCAACGACAGCAACCGCACGCGAGCACCGTTGAAACAAATATCAAAATCAAGAAATAAATCCGCACCGTGTAACTATCGAAAATGTGATAACGAAAGTAACTTAAAAACTAATTCGAAAACAGTCCCGTCTAAAGAAACTACACCATCCAATGGGCCTTCAGATGATAAACCTAAGTCTGCCCCGTGTGTACCGAAAGTGTGTTCCGATACAAGGAAGATTTCAGCAACGGCCACTCGTGGTAAGTGTCGTTAAGGAAGGACGGAAGCGGGTCTTGGCCTCCGACAGTAAAAGTCAACAATATTAGAATCATTATCATCATCATCAGCTCACTATACGTCCCCACCGAGGGGCTCGGCGTCTACCCTACGTTAGGAGTGACGATTGCGAAAGTGTTCCCGTGAGAAGGTACATGTTTGGGTTTTAGTGGGTATTCTATCAGCGGGCCCCACATACTTGGTAGCGGTGCGTAAATACATTTCCCAACGTTAAAAAAAGGAGTGGTTAGGCCATAATCATCCACGCTGGCCCTATGCGGATTAACTTCACATATATCTTTGAAATATATCGCAAATATGTGCAGGTTGCATCACGATGTTATCCTTTACCCTTATATCAGTATGTGAATGAAAAATCATTTACAACTTTTCTTAAGAGAAGTACATGAAGCTGATTTCGTACGGAATATTTAATCGAATTAGTTTGCAATGGCTCATTTTAAAGAGTCAAGTTCAGTGGAATCTTTTGCGGTGCCCCAAAACATGTGATTAGCTTTGAACCTGCAAATATTTGTAATCTTAATCCTATTGTTTCAGATGTTGCTGTAGACATAAGGTGTCCGATATGCACGTGCGCCACGCAATGCCACGGCACACGATGCTATCGCAGTACTGACATTATAAATCCAAACTTGAAAGGTGAGTTGTTCATAATGTTGGAATTATAAGGATTCAAAATCGTTATTAATTTTGTTTTTAAATATTACGTGTAATTAATTTAATTTTTTAATTTTAATGTTCAAATGTAAAGTACTATAGAAATATGGCTTGAATATCAGTCTCGGTGAGTTTAGTAAAGATTAATATAATAAAACAAATCTATGTAAAATTTGAATTACATCATAATTTTAACGTGTATTATATGAAGTACACAAGAAAATAATAGCAACACTGTTTATATACAAACTGTAGTAGAAAAAGAAGAAGTGGAAAGCCCAGACAACTCTTTGGAGGACGATGCACTATTCAGCGACTACACCAGCGAGGAGATAACCGACACGACTCTGCAGTCGCGCACAGTCTGCAGCAGAGTCGCCGTAGAATACTGCGAGAAAGTAGCAAAACTAAAGCATCCATGTAAAACTTGTTGCAAATCTATTGAAAAAATACGGCGCATAAAAAAAGTTAATAAAGGGACATGTACCAAGGCGAGGAGATTGAAGGACGTGGGCACGATAACAAAGGCTTGCAAGAGTGATCAAGTACAGAAAAAGAAACATTGCAAGCGAGATAAAGGTATTTGCACAGAAGGGAAATTGGTCACGTTTAAGAGTTGCACGCAAATTATTCCACCTTGTAAGTGAACTTGCAATAAGACAAACTATATCTTGTGTTTACAGTCCCTGCTTGAATGCTGTGCGCATTTTTGACAGATATTATACGACAAAAGCGGAACAACATTTGTAAAATAGGGTGCGACAAATTTCCCTGTCACTTTTTAATTTGTCTTCCTTATACCTTGCGTTAAATAATAATTATCTAACTAAAACAAATATAATACTTAACATCTTCACAATTTCTAAACGTGTAACTCGAGAAACAGAATTAAGATGAAATGGCTTCCTTCAAGTTAATCAACAATACTAACTATAAATATGAAAAAAGAAGTCTGTGAGAGCTAAACGTAGCAAGATGTCAGTTTCATGGAACAATCATAGAACATTGATGATATATAATTTATATTTGGGTTGCGTTTTCATGATATATCGTTTTAACTTATTAATATATTATTAATACATTTTTATAAATAATTTAATGGTGGTAGATACTTTGCGACTTAGTGACCTTTTCCATAACGTTTATAAAACTGAGAAAACACGGAAACAAAAGCGACCCCAATTGACATCCTTGCGGGAGGCTGCATGTAATGGTCGAAGGTGCGTTAAATTAAGACTGAACAACGCTTATTTACAACTGTAATTATATATATAATGATATCTGAGAAGTTCTGATATTGTTATATTTAATTATTATGTAGATAAAGGACGAATGATTCAAGCAACTGAGTCAAATGCTATTGAAAAATCTTTCAAAGCAGGTTCAACTTGGGACTAAAACAAGACGTTAATAAAGAAAATAATATCAGATGCAAAAACAACTAACAGATAAATACTTAAACAGGAATATTGTGCAAATATTTTCTGGATGATTATAAAGATGAAATCAAATGAAAGCAAGTCATTAATAGCAAAATTGGATTACTGCAATCAAAGCGATGTGGGAAAAATATATAAATGACTGTACAAAAGATTAATCTAGTAATTAATGTTCAATGGTTATGTCAGTACTGCACTGTCTGTTATGAAATTGAAAGGGAATATATACAACAGAGTAAGACGAAATGTTGTTTCGCTTTGAATCGTATAATATCTGTCACTTTAGGGTTCCGTATTTCACAAGTGATTTGTCCGACTGTCTGTCTTGACCTTGAAGATTACATAACTCGTTTCCTATCATTCAGGCAGTTCTGACATGACTACGGAACCCTGTGTTAAAGATGATGAGGCTATTCCAGTTATTTTCTATATAAAACCTTTTTATTCATAACACTGAAGTAAATTGGATTAATATATTTCAGGTTGTCATGATATTATGTCGCCTTCGAGATATTTACTAGAGGTAAGCTCTCATTTTATTAATGATAGCCTTGTCAAAATGAAAGCTTGGCATGATTTTTGTAGAAGAGAAGAGAAAACATGAAATCAATTGTCCCTTTTCATATCTCAATCTCTGCCTACACCGTTATTGCTATCGAGCTCATGTAACATAGCGGCAAATGTCTAATGGTTAAGAATTCGGAATATCGATTTTGTAGCGCCCGGTTCGAATCTTTACATTCGACTATTACATACAATGTTCTTGCATATGCTTCGATTTTTGTGCTCAATAAATTGTTAACTGTAGTTGAGATAAATAAAAATTAGCAGACATCTATAATACGTTTATTTGTGTATGGAAGTCCATTTACGTTATATTACATTGTTTATGTTTCAGTCTCAGAGGCATTACAATGAAATGTTCTCATCAAAGTTTCTCCACACGAACTTGTGCCCTGCATTTGTGGTGAGGTTTTTTGCAGTTTCTATAATTTTATTATAAGTAACTTGATCTATGTATAATCGAGTTAATATTTTACTGTTTTCTTTGTAGTTTCCTCAAAAACAAGGCGGTTTTTGTGCTTCAAAGATCAAACGAAGCTCACAGAGAGGTTTGTGTTCATTTTAAGAACGTAACTCGATGTTAATCACTACGAATTTATCGTTGTATTCTCGTATATAATCACTAAGTAAGCCAGATGTATTGTAACGTAAGTTTGTGACTACAACCTTTTGTAGGTAAAAGGTATTGGTGAATTCGGCAATTAATCATTTAATAATTGCAGGCTACAAGTCAAAGAAGCCGGAACATCATTCGTTGCGGCGCCAGGTTAATCGATATCTTAATTCACTTCTGCAGTATACTGCGCAACAGATGTTTTGTATAGAGGTCCTACATTACCAAAATAGTTCTTAAAACAACTTGTTAGACCGACTACTTCTATTATCCCCCAACGAGTGCTCGGATCGAACCTAAGTTAGGGGTTAATAGGGATTTCCACGGTGGCCCAGTGCGGGTTGATTTCCCACATATCTTTGAATTTCTTCGCAGATATGTGTAGATTGCATCACGATGTTTTACTTAACGGTTACCCCACGTTCTCTCTAAAAACCGGGTATTAATTTACGTTTGTGGGGATTTTTGGCGGTAAAAACTTGTCTCTTGTCATTAGAAGTTATTAGTATTTAAAACTTAATTTTTGTTTCAAAGACAAGTCCAAGGGCGAGCGAAGACCGCACGAGATCTGACGACAGCACGAGACCCGCCATCAGGTTATTGAAAGGAATGAGACGATATAGACTAAGGTGATTTTTTTTTAATTCTCAAAGGTTTCCATCAGCCAGATATCATGACAAGAAACGGAACAATGTAAAATAAAAAGATAACTTGACGATTCTGTATATTGTTTATGGATGCATTCTTTGGAATTCGCTTCGAATTTTAAAATGGCGTTAACGTAACTGTCTATGGTCTATATATTATGGGAAACTCCGACTAGTGAGTATTTTGCGAGGATATGACCAGCAATGGTGTGTCGGAGTATATTGTTGAATATATTTCTTGCACGGGGAAGGTCGAAAGTGGAAGTAACAGTTTAATACGTGTTGACTTTTTATGAAGTTAAGCTTTGTTTTGGGTTCAAATAATTCATACAGTATGCAGTAACAAGTTTATATAAAACTTGATACAATCAATGTCAAAGTTGTATTTATCATAATGGTAATATTATTTATTCTTTTAGCTGCGCTTTACTACTGAAATTAAATAGAAAAACAATTTAGTTTTAATGTTTGATGTAATCGTGTGGTAGCCGCGAGCACACGGCAGGTCGCGTGACTGACATAGTATACGAAATTTACAGTCTAAACCAGTGGTCGTCACACATTTTTATTCAGGGTCCAAAAGGACGATGTGAGGTATCACTGCGCACGGAGTTGCACAACTAAAGTACGAATTTTTCTTCGAAATACGTATATAATATGAAAGGAATATTAGTGGATTTTACAAATATTTATCTCGGATGAAAATAGATCCCTCGGATATATTTCAAAATCTATTTAAAGAATTATTCGAAAGGTTCGCGGGCCGCATAAATATCGTTTGACAACCAGTGGCCTAGTATATTTATTTAATACCTATTTCATTGTGTCATTTGACACACACAAGTATATGCATGCTCTGGTCACAATAGAGTCTACACTAATTAGGTCTTAATGTGACTGCTGTACGCTATTCGATTGTAAGTGGGTAGCTTATTTAATTCTGTGACTGATCTAACACAAATAAATGTTTCCGCAGAAACGAAGCAAAATTAAACGCTGTGCGGAAACAAAAATGGCAAAGATATGTTTATGAAAGTCCCACAAACAAAATTTTAACGGTTTGTTCAATTTTCATTTGTAATAGATTATTGTAAAATAACAGTAAAAATAATAAATTATAACTTATGGGTACAGATTTCCGGTTTATTGGTCTCGGTTCGAATCCCACCAGTCGACTATTATACTACTTATAAAAACGGCTTAACTCGCATGTAAATCGGTACCAACTAGTTGCGAACGCGCTATAGTACCAATCCCAGTCACCCTGAAGAAGAGTCCACGATAGGCTCGAAACTAGTCGGTACCTACACCGATTTACACGTGAGTTGAGCCGTTTTTATAAATAGTATAGTGAAATGTTACACGAAAATTTTAATAATTTAATTCGACTATTGTAAACCATATAACAGGCCTAGATTAGTTGGATTGATACCTGAAATATTAGTAAATTAAAAAAAATGTTATTGAAATGAAGTCAGTATAGCTTTTGTTGACAAAATACTATTTATTTCAGAAATCACAGCAAAATTTATGTCTACAATATGGTGCTGCCGAAGACAGTAAGTAGCATTTGTTAATTTGTACAAATTCTATCTTGGAATATCACCTTCACGTCTTTTAATCGATTAGCAAAGCATTGAAGCAAAATAACTTCATTTACATCCAGTATTGAAATGGCAAGTAATTTGATTTTATTTTTTGTTCCAGAAAGTAGCAGTTTAGCAGGGCACTGCAATTCTGCGAGTAGTTTTTGATGAATGATTGTTTTTAGTTCTGTTAATTTTGGTGTCTTTACTGGGCGTTGCAAATAAACATGTATTGTGTTGTTTTATTGTGTTATTTTTATAATCCTACCAAAATCACATATTAACAGCTCAATAAATTATGATTCATAAATCCTAACTTATGCAGTTCCTATGATTTCACACGATGAACTTCACACAGACACAGCGAAAAACGGGACTGTAACGTAATTTGAAATCTGAAATAGATTTTGAAAATCGACATGTTCCCAATCCTGCTAGCATTACTAGATTTACAGATTGAAATAACCGATATTTTTTACTCTATGCTCGCCGCACCGCACATCCCTAGCGTCAAAGTTGTTTTGTTTATGTGTCATCTTGATGTCATTTACCATTCTACGAATCTGTTCATGTACATTTTGCAAAATTTAATGCAAAAATGTGTGATATAAATGATAATCCAATTAAATTAAGTGTTAAATGGAATGGCAAGGAATTCGATATACCGGAGCTGTCGCCGTCGGATTCCGTTGCGATGCTTAAGATTGCTATCGAAAATGCCACGGGTGTTCGACCGGAAAGACAAAAACTACTCAATGTTAAGTTTGAAGGTATAATCTTTAATATTTTAATTAGATAAAAATCTTACTAACAATAATATCTACGATTTTTTTTAATTAATTTACTATTAATTTAATTTTAATACGCCAGAAAAATATTAAAACCACTATCACGGCATTATCCTTACCAAACCCTAAAACTTGAGTTAAAATGAGAGCTTTGTGTCCAGAACATATCAGATGTACTACCACATGTGCTACAGTTTCAATATTGATTAAGTATTTCACCATTACCATGTTTTAAATCATATAAACTTGTATGAGTTAGGTTAATTTGTTAAATCCTTTGTTTGACATTATCTGAAATAATAACAGCTAGTTAATGATAAAGTTCCTGGCCTCTAGGAGTGTAAACATCTATAAAAACAGCCGACTGGCCCAGTGCAACACACAGAAGATTTGAAGTGGAAGTAATTCTACTTTCCTACTGATGAATGTGTAAGCTGGAGTTGAAGAAAATTTAGGACTCTTTCTTTTCCTTCCTCCAATAAAGAAAATGTAGGAAGGCATTGTGGAATAGGCTATAAAGGAATGGAATACATCTGTATTCTGTATGTCCCTCTCCTCTCCTATGTGCATCTTCACACATCCTGATTTGTTTAACCATTTTGTACTTAGTTTACTAAGAAACTTATAAAGTATGTTCTCAAAATTCTGATAGGTAAAGTAGCGAAAGACAACTGTACTCTATCTGACTTAAATTTGAAACCAAACTTGAAGATTATGATGATGGGATCCCTAGAACAAGCGATAGAGGGAGCTCGGACAAAACCCGATGTTGGAGATGATGTTGTCAACGACCTGGATATTGAAGAAGAAGAAGTTGATGTAGAGAACCAGGAGGTTTGTTTCTTAAATTTAATCACAATAAAATAGCAAATTGTATTACAATTAAATAAAAAATTTCTTACCTAGAAAAATTGCAAAAACGTAAAACATTTGTCAAAACTGATGTATCTTTAAATTAATTTATGCAAGTCATTACATAAATGTCCTCCATTGAATCCCCTGTACATTGAGTCCATTTGGTCCTATTAAAGAAAATTATTGAAAGCAATGTTTTTTGTCAATGATAGGAACCGGCAGTTAAGAATTATTTGAAATGTTCAAAATTATATATTTAATCATTCACGCCTTGTAGAAAATTATAGCAATATTTAGATAATAAATTGTTGCTAATTTTTATTTAATTCTCGAACCTTGCAAAATTACGTCAATCCTCATAATTTGTAAATACTTTCAGATATATTTAGCTAAGATAAACAAGAGAGTGCGAGATTATAAGATAAATGTATTAAATGAACCAAGAGCTGGAAAGAAGTTACTAGTGCTTGATATTGACTACACATTGTTTGACCATAGATCTGTAGCTGAGACTGGTATGTATAACTGAGTTTCCATTATCAAAACAACGTAAAATATTTATTTTCATTAATAAAACGGAGTTAACAACAAGTCTATAACTGATATGGTGAAAGAGGAAAAATGTTCAATATGTCCGTTCCCGCTATCAAATAAAGGTAGACAGCACATCTGTGAATGTTATCTAGATTTCTAGACTTCTGGCACTACATGTTAAAGAATTCAGGTAGCACCTTGCACATTTGCCATCTTATAATCTCGTTGTCATGTGCGGGACTTCAACTAATTAAAAAAAAACTAACTAGAGTGGCGCAGTGACCCGAAGCGTGTCTTGGCCTCTGACAATAAACGTCTCCAACCAACTCGATCTCGCGCCATCCCGAACCAGTCTTGGACTTGCAGCTCTCTCAGGGCCTTCTGCACCTCTTCTACCCAGCGATTCCTGGGGCGGCCAACCGGGCGTCGACCACTTGGCCGTCCCAAGTACGCGCACTATGCGGAACTTCATCTGGATAAAATTTTTGGTTCCAATTTACTCACCCCCTAAATTTAATAGTGTGATATATAACCTAAAACTTGATTATACATTACTATGTAGGGACATTTTTAACAATGTTAAAAAAGTTTATGCTTTTAGGATAATTAATGTTTTTGTTATTTATAGGTTATGAACTAATGAGACCTTTCCTACACGAATTCTTAACTTCAGCTTATGAAGACTATGACATAGTGATATGGTCGGCCACTGGCATGAAGTGGATAGAGGAGAAGATGAGACTGCTGGGAGTGTCCACGCACCAGGACTATAAAATAATGTTCTATTTGGATTATCTAGCTATGATCACGGTGCATACAACCAAATATGGTACCATTGATGTAAGTGACGAGTTTTTATTTTTTAATCTACTTTATGGTTGATACTGTGTTGCCAGTGTAGTACTATAAATGCTGTCCATATTAAAATCTTATTTTTTTTTAATATATCATTATTACTGCGGCAAAATAGACTTGTGTTACATTGTTTTTATTGTTGAAACAGGCTTATTAAATTTACTTTGGGAAGTTTTAACCTTTTTAACGGCTCAAGGTCATCTATGAGCAGTACAGAGCCCTCTACTAGCATCCATTTGGAAGCATCAATACAATATCTTCATATGATTATTGTTTGTAATCTGCTTTTAAAAATTTAGTACCTAATTTACTCATCAACAGTCTGAAGTATTTAACAATTGCAGGTGAAGCCGTTAGGTGTAATCTGGGGAAAGTACCCTCAGTATAGTCCAAAGAACACAATAATGTTCGATGACATCCGAAGAAATTTCATCATGAATCCAAAGAGCGGTCTCAAAATCAGACCGTTCAGACAGGCACATTTGAACAGGGACAGGGATAGGGAGCTGCTTCACTTGTCCACGTACCTGAGGGAGATTGCACAATACTGCGATGACTTCGACCAGTTGAACCATAAGAAGTGGGAGAAGTACAAGCCCGATAGGAACCGGACGCAACACGCGGGTAGTAAGAGAAAAGCTGAAGACAGTGCTCCGAGTACGCCGAAGGAATGACGGTAGTCCAACAAATCGATAGCCCGCTGGTGGCGCCATCTCGAATCGCCTTATCGCTTAGAAGACTGCAATTTTTACAAGGATAGGTAAATGTGAGCCGATCGCAATAATGTTTTATGGTTTAAATAAATATATATATATTTAGTCTGCGGCTAGTTCAATTTATAGTCAATGTTTATTCAAGATATTTTGTAGCAGGGTAACACATGTCGAAATATTGATACAGATATTAATTTCGTCTTCCTTACAGAATTCCCAGAAAAAACTTTAATTGTATCTCTTTTATAAATAATAAATTTCAATAAGAAGTTTAAATTAGCTTCAGTAACGGAGAAATTGAAGAAAAAAAAAGGTTAGCATTGCATATGCGGAGAGATAATCACATAAACAAGGCGATAAGATTGAATGTGGATGGCTACAAAGGTGGAAGACCGAGGAATGTATGGATGGATTGTGTGAGGATATGCGTGAGTGATAGATATGATGGCTGGTAGAGATGTATGGAGTACATACTGTGACGTCACTACGTAAGGAACAGGGCAGGTTGATATGACAATGAATTTAGAAAACAAAGGCAAAATAAAACACGTTAGATACCCTGTTTTTAAATGGAAGATAAAATTCATTGCTCCAAATAATTCTAAATCCTAACATCTTTTCCGATTTAAATAGTTTAATTAATTAGTATTAAGCATTTCTCACCAGTAATATAGTCAGTAAATAGTTGCACCATTTGTATTATTTAGTAAAGCGATGTACTGCCATTGGAACATGACTTAATTATGTGTTCGAAATATTGACGCATTTAATTTTTTTTTGTTGGTAAGTAAAAGATATGGCAACATTTAGTCCTGTCAATGTCAAACGGCTTTGATAAATGTTTCCATTCTTATATTAAATTGATTGAACGTATTTAACAAATGATTATTTTAATAACATAATGACAATAATATAAAAATTGATAAGTTTTCTTCCAATACGATACTTTGTGAAAGCAAATCTTTGTAAAGTTTTTACTCCAACTATTTCACTGTAACCTTAATGTTCTTTATAACCTCTAACCTTTCCAACTTCGATGTATTAGGCTGAACAAACTTTTAAATAATAAAATAAAGGTATAGATAAGCATTTAATGCATTGTATTTATTTTTTTAATATTACTGACAACATTGTCGTTTAAATGCTCCTTGTATATTAGAAATAATTTTACAGCGATTAAACTAGAATATAAATATTTATAAAAGATTAAAATATATAAAACAATGTTTTTTTTTATTTACTCGATATCGTTTAATAATTTTGACAACATTGTCATTTGCGTATTCGAAATTTAAACAGTTAAATTAGTTTATGTATTGATTGTGATAAATACACGTTCCGTTTTACGAAATAACTAAATTTTTAATTAATTCAAAACGAGTTTATAGTTTAATTAAAATTATGTTAGGTTTGGCGTCATTAGTTTGTAGTGCTTCGTAGCGGACAATATAACTTCCAAATTATATTAAATTATTTTATGGTTTAACGGTCGACGTGACTCATATTTTAGTTAAATTAACCTGTTTGATATAAATACAAAATGTTGGTAATAAAATATTATTAATCTGTTACACAACTGATTTTATGACGTTACCCATGTCGTTATTTGTGACCACAAATCAATCTCGGTAACTGTTGTAAGTTTTGAAATTGACTTTACTGCAAAAAGGTTATGAACAATTAAAATCTTTCCGAATACCGGGGTAATAATAATAATATAATAATATAATAAAAAAAATTGGCACATATGAACAATATTTTGATTAATAACTAAAAATCTTACGAATTTAGTGAGGTACAATTTTTTTTATTTAATACGTTAACTGATTTTTGTTGTATTACTAATATTTCTTGTGCCATTCTAAGAAAGCTCTAGATTTGTGCTGGGGTATTATTTACAATAATGAACAGCTGGATTCGAGCTCTCGATCACGTGATCAGAAATCATACTCTTTAGTCTATTGGCGCTTAAAATACAACATCGTACACATATAATACACTAAGAATTAACACGGTATATAAAAACATACCAACGTATATAAAAATACTGGTAGACATAACATTGAATGCATAAATCAAGATAATTGATAACAAGAAAAATACGTATATCACTAGCAACCATAAAAGAAACATAATTTATCGATGTAGATAATGTTCGATTAATTAAAAAAAAACAATTACGAGGATGCACAGGCAGCACAACATTCGAGACAAAGTTGACAACCCTCACAAGTGCCATTAATACATTCGCAAATACAATTTTCATAACAAAAAGTCGCAAAACACATTATAATCACATCACAACATTTAGCAAATAAAGTGCATAAATCCAATGGACACAAACAACACTCATTCATATCATTTTCACTTTGAATAATTTGATCACCATCTTGTTGATTTTCCCGCGCTTTGATCGGTTGACAGGTTATAACTTCGGTTTGTTCTTTTCCATTTATTTCAACTGCGCAGTTTAAAGGAACTCGGACACTTTCGTCAACAGTATCGGTTGATGTCATTTTTTGAACAAATCCAATTTATTTTACAATGCGAAATTAAATTAGATTTAAATATTTTGTCGTAAATCCATTTTAATAATTTTGAATATCGCATCAGACACAAGCGTCGACGATTTGAATGGAGTGAATATGTGCTGGTTTTAGATTGGTAAACCAATCAAACGTTGATAGAACGTGATGACTGTTACAACTAATTTTATTTTTAGCGCGGTGACGTTCCCCGCCCGATGGATTATTGTTTTAAAAACACAATATTCTGATTTGAAATTTAGCCTCTAAAAGATAAGATAGGATAGAACATTAATGTTTTGGAGATTTAATTAGTGAACTGTAGTAAAAATGTATAAATTTTTATGTACGTATTTCTGTTAAAATTTGCCTTTTTTATTTTAGTTTGACGGCAATATACTTTATTATGTTATTATCTACATTGGTAATAACCACTGGAATAATGCGCAACCGGTCAGTGTTACATGGCTTTTCCACTGGCACGACCACGACTGCTGATAGCCGCTGAGTGGAAATACTAGGGACTAACAATAACAATACTTTGACAGCTGACAAGCAGCAGTCGACAATGCAAACAGGAACAAGGTTTATTTTTATTTATTTTGTTCATGTTCATGTGTGTAATGCGTATTAGTGAGGTTAGAAGTAGAAGATAAATAAAATGACGCACAAAATGATTAGTTTATCAACGAATTGCATTTAATATAGATCGGTGATTAATAATCAGTGTTCGTTTTGATTTTGTGGTCAGCGGTATCGTAAAATTTCATTTCAAATAATAAGAGAAAGTTACTTAAAAGCTTGTGTTAAGTTATTGTTAAAAAGTCGTCAGTTTTAAATAAATAAAAAAAACAAGTGCCAATCGAACTAAATATAAAATGACGGACGTTGTTACCTCTCAACCAACATTTAACAGCACATCAAACACGTTACCTGATGATCCCCCTCGTTACGAAGACGTGATTTCAACACAACCTCAGCGCACTGAAAATATTCAATGTATCGACGGAAATGAACAAACGGATACCATTAATAAAGAAAATTATGAAATAGAAATAGATAATTTAAGTCCTGAACAAGAGAATGAAAAAGAAAGAAGGCGCCAGAGACAAGCGGATGATTGTTGCTGTGTTTACATTAGTGATGATGATGATTGTTTCCTTTGCCATATACTTTCAAATTGTTGTATAAGTATTGGCAATTGTACTGAGTCTTGTTTTGAGAGTTGTGGGAACTGTATAAGTGAGTGTTGTGAGTCTAATAATGATAGTGGTCAAGATGATAGTTGTTGTGTAGGTTGTTGTGATGGTGATAGTGGTGGCTGTGATGATTGTTCATGTGATTGTAATTGTTTTGATTGAAAATTATATGAAGTCTGTGCATTGTATGTATTAATATAATGCTTAACATAAATTTCAATACATTATTGAGGAAGTATTAATAAAATTGGCTTAAATCATGTTTAGATTGGTGTAGGTGCTGACTAGTTAAGCCATTTTATAAGTAGTTTAGTGAAATGTCTCATGAAAGTTTTAAATTACTTGAGATTTTATAATCAATTAAAATATAGTTTTATTTATAGTATGTTTCACATTATCTCATATGTGTGAAAATGTGCCAGATTTTAAACAAGACTTTTTTTTTAATAATTACAACAAAAAGGTTGCATAAGATTTTAAAATGAAAAAACAATTTGTATATTATTTTTAATTTTCTCTACCAGCCTCGCACACCAGTGGTCATATTGTTAAAAATCTCTATTCTTTGATGTTAAATACAAAGCAATGATTAAAAAAGTTACGTTTAAAAAATATTAAAGAATCTTACTAGTTTTACAAATGGACGGATGGATGTTTGCTATCATGTAAAAAAAAACAGCTGAATGCTTGTCGATGAGATTGGAATAGGAGTATGTAACGGCCTTGAATAGCATTAAATTCTCACTAAAAAAAAAACAATGGAAATGAGTAATTATATTTGCACATTTCTCTAACTGACAATGTCATTTGTCTATGGATTCATTTTGGTATTTTTAGTTTTTAATTTATGACAAACACTGCCGCTTTCAATATGTCTGTTATTACAGTCTTATAACGGTAAAATTGTTTATAGTTTGTTATAATTTTTCATATCCATTGAATTTGATTATACTTAGATATGCTATTGGTTAGAGAAAAAAAAATTCAATGTTTACACTGTACATGTTTTTTTTATATTTTTATTATTGTACAAATGTGGTTTTAAATAATTCTAGTTATTAGAATGTTAAAGTTATTATTAAGTCATATTGGTAAGTCTTTTATGGATGTTTTTACAGTTGTGGTCTTACATTGTGCCAAATTCATAAGACTGTTCTTAAAATCTTGCCTTATTGCCTCTCAGAGTTATTGACTACTACGGGATACCCTTAGTATAGATTTAGTAAAAGTAGTATAGAAGTAGTAAGTAGAAGTAGTAAAGTTTGTGTTGAAATAAAAAGGTATATTTTCTATATAATTTCAACCTTTGCTGTTATTTCCACGTCATGTATTTAGATAATACAATAATTGTTAAAATTAATAATGTGATATAAGTATATTTTAGAAATTTGGATCAAATTTTATATATTTTAATTAAAACTTATTATTGTTCGATATGTAATGTCATCAAGACTTTATATGTATAATAATATTAAAAACAAATACTCAAACAATTTTTTTTTATTTCTCCTTCCCCTTTGTTTTAACATTGGGAAATGCATTTACGCATCCCTCGTTGTCGGGGGAGTTGTTACTTCGAGAAGCGACCGGAATACCCACTAAAACCGAACGACGAACGGGAACACTTGCGTAATCTTCCGTGACCCAGCCGGCATTGGTCCATCCAACCTAACCTAATTCATCTACTTTAATTAAAGATCATGGCTTATAGCATGTGTGTCATGTTTGGCGTGTCGCGACCGTTGGATGGATGGATTTTTAAAAGGGAAGTAAATAAACATTGGCAGTATATTAGTGAAATAAGACATAAGCCAGTTGCTTTTTTTTTTTAAATCCGCGCGGGCAAAAGCTTCATAAGAATTCGTCGATCTCATACTGATAATAATTTTATCAAGACTAAAATAAATTTCTATCATCGATAAGACAATATAATGCATTTCTACGTTAAATGTGTCATTATTGTTATTATAGATTTATTATGAATTCTCCAAATCGTTACCGCCATTTACTTTCGCGTTACAACTTTTTTTTGTTAATCTGTCAACGCAGCCATCTTTAAAAATGTAAAATAGGTCGATGTGTCCGAAAGCAATATATTTTATCCCTTATTTATTTCACTTCGTTATATTCTTACCTTTACAAACTTCATTCCTAATTTACTGTGGATGATATGATACGGTGATAATGATTAAACTAGTAGTATGGTGATAATGATGCCCAGACATCAGCAATACTGGAACAACCACAGATGCTTTACCTTTGAGAAAGAGGTACGCTCGCTTCTTGAAGGGCGATATTTTGCTGCGATGGAGCGTCTGCTCGGATGCAAACATAAAATTGTGATTTTCAATTCTGAATTAAAATGGCATTGCGTGTTATTTTTGAGTATCGTTTAGCAAAAATCCCCGCTTACCTCAGTCTACAATAAAATTCAAAAGAATTTTAATGTGACATAACTTTATCCACTTGTGGCCGAGTATTGGAGATATAATTTATTAGAACTGGTTTAAAACACGTAGGCCGGGGAAATACCTACGCAATTTTGATATCGTACGAGTTTTCCTGTTGTCCAATCATCTGCCGAAGACGAGTATTCATTTATATTTTATATAATAATAAATAATACGTAAATATTAAAAATCTGTCCTCGGCGGTACTTCCAGACCAGTACGACTTATGGCCTTCAAGAAGCGAGCATATCTCTTTCTCAAAGGCAACGCATCTGCTCCTCTAGTGTTGTGGATGTCTGGCCGTCGACGACCACCTTTGTAATCTCGCCGCTTGCAACTTTCTCTTATAAAAAAAAACTGCATAACCGATATATGTGACATCTTATAAAATTTCTAGTGTGAAATTAATGGTAATTATAGCTTTTTTTTAGCATAAAAACCGGGATAATAGTTCAAAGTAAGTCACCAATCTGTTTTGACTACCTGTTTTCTCACTAACATATTTAAAAATTTCATCCTAGTGGCCTTTGTGCCGGCGTCGTCGACTCAATACGTTAGCAACGTTCAAGCGACTAGTTTATAGGTGGTACACCGCGAACGGACGCGTTTGTACGACACTTGTAAATTTTTTTCATGTATTTCCAAGTCATCTGGCGTCCATATTGAGCTACTTTGATAGAAGTGTGATATTTTCCAGACATTTCGTATTGCCATCATACTATTACAAGGAGCTTGTGGCGCTCTTTTTTTTTAACGTTGGGAAATGCATTTACGCATCTCCCCCGTTGCCGGGGGAGTATGTGGGGCTCGCTGACCGAGAAGCGGCCAGAATAAAACCCAACGATGTTCCTTTGAGTCGCCATTTGGCTGGGCCACGGGAACACTTGCGCAATCTTCCGTGGCCGTAAACCATATACTAGCACAAGCCCAGAGTTTAGTTGGAGTGGTAAAAGAAAAATTAATGAACTTATAAAAATCTTCTAACATTTTTATAAAAAAAAAATTGTAACAATTTAAAATACGTTATTATTTCTTGATAAAAAAAAATCAGCTTAAAAAATATAAGTTGTCAGAATAAATTGGTATTTAAAACCATTACCTCTTTATCATTTCCGGCCGAAGATTGTTAAAGATAACAGACAATGCAAGAATAATGTCTCTGGTCGATGGTCGTTCATTTAAGACATTGTTAGCCTAATCCGAAACTATTGCTTAACTAATAATACTTACAAACAGTTAACATTGAACCTTTTTAATAACTTTGGATATACAACTATTTATACTACATACTAGAGGTTATATAAAAGTATATAGAAGACTAGAATCTAGACAGATTTTAGCATGAGTCATGCCTAACGGTCCTGGGAGGCGCACGGTCTCGTTTGATTACCACGCCCTCTATTGTAAGCTGTAGAAAGTTTTGATTCGAGCGCACGGAACAAAATAATTTATGTAATCTACATGAAGTACACATTTTCATACATTATGCACAATGTACACCAATATGTTGTCTTATTTAACAGTCGTAACAGTCAAAGATATGACGTTATTGATGTTTTTTTGTTGTTGTTAAGTAACAATTTAGTAGTGAACAATATGAGTGGCGTGCTTCTTGATTTAATATCTTTATACGTCAGTACTAACTAAATGTTTATTACTTGAATGAATGTACATATATATAATCAAACATTTGATTCTATGATCGATTTCTTGTTTTGGAACTAGTAATCGATAGCAATTATAGAAATAATTACACGTTTTTTTTTTTATATTTGTAGACAAAATTAACGTTTTCTTTAAATTTTATTTTTCGACATACTTAATCAAAACGCATCTGTGCTTCCTCTGGTATTACAGTTGTACATGGGCGTCGATGTTCGCTCTTGTGATCCCGCCGTTCGGCTGCCCCCTTCTCGTATAAAAAAAAACTACATTCAGTTAGAGGCCCAATATCAACGTTCAGTTTTAACTGTACAGTCAGACTTTACACATAAAACTTTGTGTACAATTAAAAGTAAGAACTGTGCAATTTGACCTGACAGTAATAAATTGTATACACACGTAAGCCTTAACTGTACAGTTCGGTTGTTCAGGTTTGTAGTGTGCTTTAAGAGCTAAAAAAAGTAAATGCCTTGCTTATGTTATTGACATTGTTTAATACAATCTTGCGCATATTTTATTATTTGTAAAATTTTATTACATATTTAAGTTCAACTGAAACTTTTGAATTAAGAATTTTATTTTCTCAAAGAGTTCTTTATATTCCGACTCGTTGGGAACGTGTAAAGCAAGTCACGTCTGATGTTATTGAACGATTTTTCCCTAGACACGTCAAACTTCCAAAAACTCGGTTCTCTTACAAAAATTCAAAGATGAAGTTTCCTAACAAAAAGCCAACGGGATTAGAATTTTAATCGAGAAATGTGTTTAAATTTCGCAGCCGTCGGAGCCATTGACAACTTCCAAACTTCAACATTTGAAAATATTTATGAAGGCAAATAAAAACTTTTTGAGTTATATTTTCATGTTTTATGTACTGTTAAGTTCACCAACTTACATCCATTCAAAATAATAGCATAAATGGATTGGGATTTCCGACGTGGTCGCGCATTCGAATTCCACATTTAACAATCGTCATTAACCACATAAGATATAGGAATGATACAAGAAATGTTATTAAATTACATTTAAGAAATTTACTAATATGTTACAACTAAAACAAAAAACTTTCGTTTTTTATTAGTAACTCGGGGTAAGTTATATCTCAGCAATATTGTTTAATAAATCAATATCATCTTACTTCCTCAAGTTAATTTGAAAGTGGTTCAGAGCGCTGTTTGCGGTGTGCGCCGCAAACTGCACGCTTTGAGACAAAGAGCTCACAGCTCCGAGGCTCGACTAGAATGTTAGTAACTTTAAGACAGCACTTCCAATTAATTATAAGTAACTTATAGTTCCTTTGTCACATGTTTGTTTGACTTGAGAAAAATGTAAAGCCTTCTATACACCTTCAGTTTTAATTGAACAGTGTTATATAACGTATAGATAACGTAAAAACAAAAATTACATTTGTATGAGTGGTTTCACCATCATCATCATCATCATATCAGCCACACATCGCCTTGCTGAGTGTAAGCCTCCCCCAAAGATCGCCACGACGATCGGTTCTCGGACGCCCTCATCCATGACACTCCCGCAAACTTGACCAGATCATCGTACCATCTAGAGGCCTACCCACGCTGCACACTCGACCTGCACGTGGCCGACATTCCAGGACTGTGTGGCTCCATCGGTAGTCCGTTTGAGAATGGTTTATGGTACTTTTAGGCTCGATTGATTCGCGAATCTCGATTGTTACGTATTCGGATTTGACTACGTTTGACTCTGACAACATTTGACGTCCATGAAAAATTTTGCGATATAAAGATACTTGTATTTTAAGACCAAATTAATAAAAAATAAAACTGTTAGAGTAATAATAGCCAATCAAATTAATATAGCAGGCATGAAAAATTACGATTATAGGATTATCCGGATTGATAATCTTTAGAACAAATTCTCATTTTTCGTTTTGAAAAGAAAATTCTTTGGCGAATTAACGGCAAAAATTTGATTATAACGTCTATTTTTACCTTTCTATACTGTTGTATACAGCGTAGACTATATTAACTTTCTAATATAGGAACTCAGCAACTAAGGCACAGATTTTAATAAACATATAATGATATTGCAAACATCATTTTTATCATTAACCTGCCCTTTTCCCTATGGAGGGTCGGCACAGTATGTACTACTCTTCCATACATCTCTGTCAGCGGTCATATCCGAACTCACACACTTCCTACGCATATCCTCTTTAACGCAATCCATCCACACTTTCTTCGGCCTTCCCCTACCTTCATAGCCATCCATATTCAATCTCATCACCTAATAATGATATGGCGAACAATTGAACGATTTTATGCGTTTCTGTAAAAAAAATAAAAACAGCAAAAAAACTCTTTTCTTCCAAAAATAAATTAATAAAATTATATTTGCTTTATTAAATACGAAAAAAAATAATCAAACAGACGTATAAAGAAAAACAAAAACCGTAATTTAATTTGTAGGAACAAGCCCTACACTTCAATAGGTTTTAGGTTTATTATCGAACATTTTAACTTAGGGTTGAGTAAATTGAAAAAAAATGATATGTGAGAATTTTATGCGGATCCAGTAGTACGGGTAACTGCAGTTATAGATAAAATACCAGGCCCTCGAAGATCGGCAACTAGAATGATTATGGGTGTTATAGTCAGCGTTGACTTGTAGTTAGCAATCTGTCGGGAATGTCTGAAGCGAAATTCAACGTGTTCACAGCTTCATATAAAAAGATACTCGATCAGTCACACCGTCTGGCTCTGTAACGATCACGCTAATATTGTCTGATCAATTTTTACTGTTCTAACAGTTGGCTTCGTTCTGAGAAGTACCAAAAAAAGCGTTTAATGTTAATGGGACTAGAAGATTTTCTTCGTAGTTCTGTTATTTCAAATCATTGCTTTAAAATGTATCGAGTGGTGTTGAAGCGAGTCAAGGATTTCCAAGTCGATGAATTACTTTGACGTAATAAGCCCAAACCGAATAAACGACTTTTTAATTTGAATCGCACCAACCGACACGACACGAGATGGTTGCGAGATGTCGCGGCGGTGCGGCGGCTGCGCGGGAACCGGTTGTCTCGTGTCAGTACAACGAAGCCGCCAGCGCCGGCAGGACGTACTATTTTCTTACTATTAATCAATACGACCGATTTGCGGAACGTTCGCGAAATTCCACCGAACCCTGAACCGGTCCGCGGCGCCACGGAGCGGCCATTATGAATTTCGGCCATGTTGGCTGCGCTGCCGCTCCGGCGCTACTCGTTACTAGTATTCGCATAGTTCAATGTTGCTCTAGGCTGTATTAAGGAGGATTGTGTCTAGATTTGAGTCGGTTAGGTTTAAGGTTCGGGTGACGTCAGCGGACGGCGGGCGCGCGGGGTGAGGG
>JAODUI010000017.1:3114968-3144158 GCA_027563995.1 Papilio gigon | reverse complement strand
CTAGTCACCCCTAATAATAGGGTAGGCTCCGAGCCCCTCGGTGGGGACGTATAGTGAGCTGATGATGATGATGATATCCTAGCACAAAATTATCCAAGAATAAGAATAGTTTTAAGAAATATTAATAAGTTAACAAAAATCTACTTGTTATTTCCAAAAAAAAAACGAAGAAGCACAAAAACGAGACGAGGAAAAATGCCTCCGAAAACCTTCTTCTGTGGTAAATTTTCTCAGTTATCATTACAACATTTTCATATAAGGAAAATTGTATACAATCTTTTTTGACGTGTTTATTTTTTATATAATATGTGATGTTACTGGCATGTTCCTCGCGAACTGAACATTAAAGCAGCTCGAGGCGCGGCGGCGGCGGCGGTGGCGTAGCCGGGGCAAAACAAACATTTACATATATTATTTTGCGTTAAACTAAATATCTCTCTAGAACCGTCTGTAGAGCACCAGGTGCGTTCATTTATGCAAATTCAGGATACTTCGCTTACGAAGCAAAAACACAAGTGTCGATGTCTTGCAATAACGTTCTCCGCGTCATAACTACGAATAACGAAATATGTGTCACAATCACAACAAAAACCTTCTAAACATATATACTAAACTAGACAGTAACCTTTTGGAAATCCGATTTCTCCTTAAATATTGTGTTAGAGGTAACAAATGTAAAATTATTAAAACACGTACTATTTTGACTGAAGTATTTTTGATTGATATAAAATGGGTATTTCTTAAGAGTTGTATTTTAGGGAGTATCTTTGTGTTGAAGTGAAAGTTAGCAACTATCAGAGTATTCTCTAGCCGTGACAACTGTTAGTAACAGAGGTTTTTTTAATAATGCCAATAATGAATAAGTGGACCACAGCCGCTATGTAACTGGTTTTCGTTACATTTCTCGAAGGTACCGCGGTGGCTCTTTTAATACAATTTTAATTAATCGCTCGCTCGTCTAGAAAAAACGACACCGGTTTCCTATTTTGTTTTAATTTTACCGACACGTTTCTTTGCTTTGTTAATCATAGATCTCACGGGGGATCAAATTGTAATATTGTAAAACAGTTTTTACTTTAATTACAAAACATTCAATTTATTAAAATAATTAAATAATTAATGTATTCAGTTTTAATAACAACTAAGTCAAGTCACAGTTGGCCAACTTTTAAAGGATAAATTGATAGGTTCGGTTTTCACTAGTTTTATCAAACAAATAGGCATTTAAAAGGCACTCATTCCTAGCTTACTTGTATATACTGAGTCAACTAGTGGTCACTCAGTAAGTCCTTTAGCGAAGTTTTATCATACTAAATCATCACATATATCCCATTGTGCGGTGACAAGCAAGTCGAGCATAATTATTTACACATAGTCCGTGTTATTATATAATATATAAGAGTCACATATAGACAGGAAGTAATGTCGCGCGGCGCGGCGGTGCACATCTCGACGGATGCACTCCGCCGCGCCGGTCATGTAATGACCGCTTATTAAACGCAATTATATCAAATCGTCCACCGTCACGTGGATATCAACAGTTCCTAGTATATTTTGTTATGTTCTGATTTATTATAAATCTTGAATATTTTTCGTCAACAAGAAACCGAACCCAATCGGTCTCGAACCGTTTTTACTCGAACGGAAATTGTAGCGTAAAGATTTGACAATAACAATAAAAAACAAGAGATACTGTTTTATCGTGTAGAGGATGTTAAATTCATTTTATATTTCCTCCATACAAATTAGTTAATTTCGTCTTTAGATCGATCTGAAGAATTAGTTATAAATAGAGAGCCCTGGACACAGTAAGCTGCCGGCGTACTGTGGACGGCCTCGGCCCACTACGGGGATTTAGGACCTTAAGTCAAGTCAGTAGACATGTTACAGTCTAAAATATGCTCGTCATGGAAAGCGCCAGCATGGCACCTTACCCTCGCAACGTCATAGCTCGTTCACCAAGTAAATAGTCTAATTGTTATTTTGCTTGTTCAATTTTAACTGTAATTATACTAAACTAACTTTTAAATGCCATGCATTTTTCACGTTGTTAACACTCATCTGACCTATGCAAACTGCATTATAAATGCATTCAAAAATATTACGAACTGTTGTGTGTGGAAATTTAATTTAAATGAAGATTGTGCAATTTGTTTACCTAATATTTTGATCCGCGCGACATTGTCCCAAACAAAAAATATGTTTTCATGGAATGTTCTGTACTATATTACCTTCCAGACTGTGTAGTACAAATATTGCAATAATGTAATTTGATTTCTTATAATTAAATTAATAAATAAAGCGCAAATCGCCTAAATTATTAAGGGCACGGATATCCGATCACTTGATTGTGAATTCGAATTCCGCCATTCAACTATTTTTGTGACCATGTCCTAGCACAAGCCTACCTTATTTGGAGTGGTAAAAGAATTATTAGTAAATTAACAAAATTCTGCTGTTATATTACAAATAAAAAACATTAAATCGATTTGTTTACTACATAATAAAGCTGTTTGAAAACTTAAATGTCAGGAGTGAAAAATATGTCTTTTTCAATAAAGTCAAGAAGATGTAGTGACACCGTTGTACTTTCAAGCTGTGCGGAGTGTTCAAATGTTTAAACCCTAGCGGCAAGCCAAACGCCGCTCAAACCAAATGTTCCCTGTATATCGTTTCATTTTTTTGATCACATCTAGACATACCTATTAATTTTCCTTATCCTGGAATCTGTCTCCTCCGCCATGCAGTTACGAAGAGTAAACTTAGGTGTGCAGTTATTTAATTGTTTTTCAAATAATTAAAATGACAATGGCTGTCAGGTTTCTTTTACAATGAAATTAAATGGAATTAGTTTTGCAAATGTGTATAGAGTACGATAGAGTTACGAGTTATTATTCGTCTTTGATGACTCTACTTTCCTTCTTATATTTATTTACAAGTAGAAATTTATTAACTGAGGGGTTTTATTAAGTCTAAAGTACATTTATTTTCCATTCTTCATATACAATATGAAGAAACGTCAATATCTATAAAGTGAGATGATTAACAACTTCCAATAGTTGTATAGACAACGGGCAAGTGGACTTGTACGGTGACTGACTCGCCAGCCTCGGCCAGTTCAAGTTCAATGTCGCACTTTGTTTAGCTCTAGAGTTGCATGTAACATCATCCGGAGCCGCGTTCCTATCGCGACACTCACTCGAACAACTACTCGCTCTATTATTGAAAAAAGAGAATTGTGTAAACAAGCTAGTAGTACTATGTTTGGTTTTAAGACTTTCGTGAATGTACCAATTCTAAGAAATAGTGTTATTATGTATTTAATGTAATAGAATAGTTTTTTTATGTCTCGCAGTCAATCTGTTATCGTACTAGTTTCTTTCTTTGTGCATCATTAAGAAGCAAAGATTTTTTTCTTCGCATATTCTATTCTTATTGTTAGGTAGCTGCTCTCGCAAGATCTTGCGTCCAAAATAAATATTTGTCATAATCAATCACACGACGTTAGTTGGTGTTTATTTTAACGACTCCGTACATTCTTCTGATGCACCAGCATCGTAGCAACAGTGCCCATGTAAAGTGTATACCATATTTGTCGGCGGGTAAATGATCAAATTTTCGACTTACTAATCTACGGCTTGTTCAATTTTTGTCTAAATTACATATGTTTTGTAGATTGTGAACGAAGCATAACTCACGCCGGCACCGTGTTATTACAGAGGCCATGATGATGGACGCATCATTATATTTCATCATCGTTGGTTATTTACGTTTCTGACAATTTAGTTTGCGTCAAATTAGCACTTTACACGTTTGGTAAGCTTCAATTGTGAATGCTATTGTGTTTTACAGATATTTTAGTACAAGGAGAAGTGAGTGGAAGTCATGTACCGATACTAGGTAAATAGAACTCTCACTGTTTACCCTTTTACTGTTGAATTTCTAAAAATATATGTTTTCGTTTTAAACTTTTCAGTTTTCAAATAACTCTTCCCCCTTTCGTTTTGCAGATGATAGGTCAAAACACCTGGTTATCGTAAATTTAGGTTTATGTTTTTTGGTTATAAAAACAGAAATGTAACATAATAAAGAAATTATGTTTATACATTTTGGGCGTAGTTATATCAAAAACGTTAAGAATAAATATGTTTTTTTTAAATAACACATTTCACTAGTATACACACGGCAGCCTTCTTGATAGTTTTTTTTAATAGAATATTCATGTTACCTAATAATAATTAAATATAATATAATATAAATCACACTTGATTCACTTTTTAACTCATTAATGCAACGGATAGCTCAGTGGCTGACTTCCGTCATACCATCGTCTCTACATACGAATCCTAACTAAACCTAAATATGAACACTTCTTTTGCTTTAAACTTATACCTACAATTTAATATTTAAATGTGCAAATTGTATAAAGTGGTTGAGTCAGCATATATTCCCTTTTTTCACATAATTACGCGGTGACATAAACTTGGGGGCAATGCTCGTGTGCATAGTAATATACTCAAAACTTAAATTGCCTCAACAAATAAAAATTTATGACATTTTGGTCTTTTTTTAACCGACTTGAAACAGGAGGCTCTTATTATATGACGTTGTTTCGATTAATCAATTCCGTGTCATCTGATGACACAGATTAATAATATAAATGAAACATATAATGAATGTTATTGTGTTCATCAATAGGTTACGTTCTTCAAGTACTCGTGATTCACTCACATTAAATCTACATAAATAAAGAAAATATCCTTTGTACTGCAAGGTATTGTCTTTGTTATATCTGTGCAGTAAATATTGATTCGTACAGGTATTGTAAAGTCAGTGGTATAAATACCACCGTGTACGGTTGCCTACGCGCGCGCTGCTGCAGTTACAACTTTGTAATGCATTAAATTTAAAATCTGCAATTTTGTAGCTGTATGCAAGCAGTATAGTAAGTTATTTTTTAGAATATTTACACAATTTATTAATATCGATTATTGCTGTTGTAAGCCATTTAATTACATTAATATATTTTATAATCTTAAAAGTCTGGTGGATGAGGTTACTTTACACACGGTTTTTGGACAGATAAAGTGACAAGGTCACGCTTGTTCTTCTTCGTTTTGTGTTATTCATCTACATTATAGTAAAAATATAGTTTTAAATATCCATGTGTCGTTGTAGTACTGTAGTAGTAACTGAGGATTATACTAGAGACGATGAAAATAAAGGCGACTGTACAAAGTGTGTGGTTCCTTATTGAGACAGCGCAGCGAGGTGAAATATGTAACAATAAATAATGCCGACTTCCTCGCCATTGTATAAGAAATTTTCTTACGCTTTACTAAAAAGAAATATTAAAAAAAAGTGTATTGTTACAAGACTACGTCAAAGTTTATGAGTAGGCTTTAATTGTTGTCATCGTGTGTTAAACGCAGGAAAAGTAAAGTTGCGTGTCTCTTGACCATTTTTTTTATGACAAGCGTTTTTTCAAACGTCTAATGAGGACGTAATGGCGGCGGGACACGTGGAGCGCTGCGTGCCTGTTCTCATTTTGTAAATCGATTGTCACGGATTACATATGCACCTCTACCTACTTGTATTATTTTGCTGAATTCGGAATAAATATCTGACAAAAGTTCACAAACGTATCTATTTTTTTATCTCTCATCATCCTTTTTTTTTAGTCAGAAATTATTATATATCTCGCATCACGCAGGAGGGTGTATCGATTAGAAGTATTTTTGATGTTTTTATCGAAAACATTTCTTACTTTGTATTGTACAAGGCGCTGGCTGAATGTTTAATAAAAAAATCGTATGTAAAGATCGATATAAGTAAGGTCATTTTTTCCGAGCACATTGTGTTCCCGTCGGCTTGCTGGCTTGCGGGCTCGCTGGTTGTGTATTGGATTTTTATTCGTTTATTTTGACGTCTGACATTTACACTGTCAACTGATTGGCATTCTCGATCACTCGACGGGATACCAAAACCCCAAACTCGATCCGTCGCATCTCAAATAACTAATTAATTTTAAGGTAGTAACCAAATACAGTGGTAGAGCATTTACCATACACTCGGAGTTAGTCACTAGGGATAACTTAGCAGTGGTACTGAAAGCTTGGCGTGTGGTTGATAGTTACCATGTAGAGGTCGCCGTAGCGACACACCTTCCAGAAGCCCTTGATGGCGGCGAGCATGGTGCGCGCGCGCCGCTGCCCAACTCGCGCCGCCGCAAACCTCCTGTAATACATTGCTCGGTTACTACACCATTACTAATAAACAGCAGTAGATACACATCAATGTAACACGATATCCAGCAAATAATGTTTTGAATTGTTACCTTCTAGTGTGTTTTTTACTTTTTTATAAAACAATCAAAAAACTGTATCTTAGGTCAATGACATTGTTATGTGTGACATTTTATCTCATTGGATTCCGATATCAGTGTTCTTTGAGGACTTGTCACATTTGTGACAGACGTTCGAAACCAAGGATAAAGAAAAGGCATTAATTATATTTAAACTCCGGCTGCGCGTCTCGCTTTATTACCCAACAATAAATTATATTCTAGTTATCTATAACATAGTTAACAACAGGTTTTAGACGACATTTGCATACAACCTGTTGACTATGGTTGTCAACTTTTAATAAATATACTGCTGAGAAAATATGCTGCAACCCGTAGCTGTAAAAAATGTACCATATTAATAATTCTTGGTTCCTACCATAGATTTTCAACTTTTTTCTAGTCTGAGAATACCGCAGGACATCGACGTCTAACACTTAACCCAAATATTGTGGTTACCACGCAAATGATGAGTGGCAGCCCTACTCATAGCCGTGTGGGTGACAATGATATAAATTTTGTATTTAATTCTCTAAACATTGAACACAAAGGAATAGTTTGTTATTCGTTTGTTTTCGCTTTGTTTTGTTTTTCATATTTTTTTAATCGCCACAATTTTTTTTTTCATTCAACGTGTCTAATGTACTTCTCGACTTACTATTAGATAACAAAATGGTTTTGTAAACGTTTTTGTGACGTCACGATAACTTGCAATCTTTGAAATAAACTGATTACTCTATAGTACCCGAGATACTCGACTATTTTTCTTTTACTGATAACGGCGGCTGCACTCGGCTCAGAGACGTGAGTTATGTAACGCGAGGGCCGGCTGCTAACACTTGAGAGTATTATTTATATGCTAGCTTTTTACATAGTTAACTCTTTTATTATTTAACGGGAAAAGTTTAAAATATAAAACGGATTACACTCACGTATTATTCCGATGTCGGTACCGACTAGAGTTGAATCCATCGAGGACCCTTTAGGGTGAGTGAGATTGGCATGACTCCACGATCGCGCTTTAGTGAAGTAATAAGTTACAAAACAAAATATGCAATTAAGTCAAACCGCGCTGTACACTATAAAACTATCGATATCGACGTTTTAGTTATCGACATTGCTTTACTTTCCTAGAAGTGCAGGGCACTGATTGCATTAGTGGTCGATTTATCACGCGCACGCCTGCTTAGTGCTAACGTGCCAAAACAATGAAACAATCTGACGTGCGACGACACATTGTAATCTAAAGAAGGCAAAAATTAATCTAAATTCATACAAACATTACAGTGCTGGAATAGAAGTGGAAACAACGCGAAACAATTTAGATGAATCGTAAAGGAAATATCACAATTATATTCGGCAACTAAGAATGTGTCGTTTAAAAAAATTACTGAATGAAATGTTAAAAACTAGAATCATTTTGTATTGAGCTTGTCGCCATACATTTTTTTTGAAGTCTAGACATTACGCCCACTTTACTTGGTTCAATACTAAATGAAGTTATCTATATATAAAAAAAAACCTGATAGATAAATACAGCCCAAACTTTGGATCTAAAGATTTAGTATAGAAACTTGAGTGACATTCTTACGGTTAAGGTAAACATCGTGGTGCCCGCACACATCGGCGAAGAAATTAAAAGATATGTGTGAAGTCAACCAGCACCGGGCCAGCGCTGATTATGGCTTGGTCGTCCCTCAAACAGGATAGACTCTGAGTTCCTCTGAGAGGACGTACGTACTATACAAATATAGGTAACGATGGAGTGGATAAATTGCAGGTTATCATAAACCAATTTAGGTATTTCGATTACTGGTCCGCAGTCGCGGGCAGCAACAAGCAAAGTTTAGTTAACACAAACCTGTTTGCTAAAAGATTAACCTTTAGGAGGCGATAAATATGTAAATGTATTTTAATTGTACTTCCTTCATTTAAAATGACACGTTACAGTTATTTGTTGTGCATAAATGCAATCGACGCGTAACGCAATTTGAGACAAGTATTGGCTAAGCCGAGACGTTTATATCAACTCTTGTAGTCATAAATAATAGACCGGCTCGTCCTTGTCCGCACAATTACAGTCTAATTATTAATCAAAGACAGACAGCACTAATTAAAGTGAAATTAGAAAAAATCTATTTCACATAATTCCTACACTGCTACGGCTGTAATGTTCGTAAGAAACAGGATTCTTACCAATAAGTATTTTCAAGTGAGCGTGTTTTGTCGAGAAACGATAGTAGTGGTCGCAAAATTAGGATAAAGGTAGACTGATAAGAATAACAATTCTCCTACACACAAACTTCGGTCAACCTGACCATGGCGTATGCTGTATATCGGGACCTCAAAGAGACTTAACGTGGTACTTTCGAGGTTTCTTATGAACATTATATTTGTAAAAAGCATTAAAGTCATATCTGTCAGCCCCCGTCGCCGACGTGTACGTGTCAGCCACATACAAACACAGTATTGTTCTTAAACTGCTAATAGCATTAAAATATTTATGAATAAACTTTATTGATAGCATAATACCATTGTTAACTTTTATTGTCGTGTCAGTAGGTTGTTTGTTACTAGAAATATCGCAGAAGATTGCACTAAAGAATACTACATTTTTTTTCTCTACACTACATTAGAAATTATCAACTTTTTCATTATCCCCTATCTAGTGTTATTGAGAATGACAAGTCGCCAGTATAGTTTTTGATATTATGAATCTGATTTAAAATGTTGAATTTTGTATGTCTTTCCTTAATGATGAATATTCGAACTAATGTTACCAAATAGCCTAATGGTTCGGAGTATGGATTTCCGATCATGAGGTCGAGAGTACGAATCCCGCAGTTCAACTATTGTCGTGGACCATATCCTAGTACAAGCTTAAACCTTAGTTGAAGTGGTAAAGGAAATGTAAAATTTAAATTGGTGAAAAGTCTGCTGATATTTTTAATAAAAAAAAGAAATGACAGTAATCTCGTGAACTATTTTGGTACCTTTCTTTTGTTCTATTGTACGGGGCTGCAGTTAAGTTACTGTTCTGCGGCTTTGCGTTTGCCTGTCCCTGAGATGTGGCTGTACGGCGATCGCATAATAAACACGTGGCTTCAATTAAAGCAGCGTCTAGCTCCGAACACTTGTTACAATGTAAGATATATTATTTTTTACACTACAGTATTTCATTAGTAAATTAATTTGAACAATTGCAATGATGAGAAAAGAAATTCTAAAGAACATTTTAACGGAATGATGCCTTTACCATTTTGATTTTTAATTTTAATATTGCTCCCAACATCAAACTGTGATTAAAGACACTGGTCGTTTTGTAATTAATCTATACTATTTATAACATATTAAAGAAGAATTAAGTTACAACCGCTAATTAATAAAATGATTTTCGGAACATGTTGCTAGTGATCGAAACCACTGGTTGATAACGGAAACATTAGGAGCGACACTGGCATATAACGAATTCGTTTTTTACAATTCAACTTCAATCCTTAATTACTCCTTTTTACTCAATATTTCTTGAACTTAATTATTGATCTCTTCGAATTTAATACCAGCTAGTATCAATTTATATTTCTTCGTTTTTCTATTAAGTCGGCAAACCAATTTAACTATAGTTTCAATTATTTGATAAAACAAATTTTAGCACACGTGTAAACATTAACCACGGCTCATGAAAACTCTGCCAATTGATCGATCTATTTATACTGTAGACCCAATATCACTATTTATAACTCAGAGATGAACAGCAATGCTCACTAAATCCCACGAGGTTCGTTCACGTGTTCATTTTATATTATTGTTTCTTTGAGTACGACCGCGACGTGCAGTCGGACATTGCTACCCATGTTTCATAATACAATCTCGTATGTTGTTATCATAACTCGCCAGACAAATCTTTGGCGCCTTGTTTTAATCACAGATGATGTTTACATCCGACGTTATTGGCAATTCGAAAATAAAAAATATTTATCTTTTTTTAACAGGTCACATTTACTTTTATTTTTTTTTAAACATAAAAGAAATATAAATAAATAAATATGATTCAAAGTCTTCATTTTTTGTACGTTCTTAAAAAAAAAGAATTTTTTACTCACTTAAATATATTATGCTGATCCTCCAACTTGTCTATATGTCACGAAACATATGTAAATTATGAAAATGTTCAAATATAAAATAATTTCACAAAAAAAATTATTTAACGAAACACAATTATAAAATTCAAACACGTAAAAGCGCGCCAATTTGGCGTTTGTTTATGGTTGGTTTTTGTTTTTTTTTATTTTTATTTTATGATAATCCGAGGCAAGAGTCCCAACAGCATCGGGAGTGGCGGCAGACTGCCGAGAGCCTTTGCTCTTGACCTTGCGCTATTCTGCGATCAACTGAAGCCGTTTTTCGTGCACGCCGCGTGTTTTATAAACGCACTATTGTTTGTCATAACTCTCCGTGCGCCGCGTCCGCACGCGTGCAGCGGGACGCGGCGGCCGCAGGCGTACATATTATTATTTATTGTAAGACGTACAATGTGACTTTAGTACGTAGGCGAAGTGAAACAAAAAACATTTTTATAACAATAGTTCAGATACGATTCACACAAGTGTTTTTTTTTATTTAACAACAATAGTAGCAAATTATGTTAATTATTTGCTAATTTGCATTATTTACAATTTCACCAGAGCCAAAGCTTTTTGTTGATAGGTTTATGGTTTTAGCTGGCCAATTCTTTTTTCTTCTCAAACTATCAAAGTCTCATAGTGAGAGAATGAGGGAGGTAGAGTCATTAGTTTTTAGAGATAATTTTACCTGAATTTACAAGTATTTCTAATCAATTAACTGACTCAGGTGACGTTTGAAAGATAAGAAAATATTACGTTTTATCTGTGCACGTTTAATTAAGAAAACAACTTTGGCATGTTGTTAGGAAGGTGTCATTTTTGTTTTTTTATGCAACACGAGAGATGTATGTGACATCATCACGTCTAATGCCGTTCTTTATTTAAAATTCAATCCATTAAAATTAACTGAAACTATCACACATAAAAAATATCCTTTCAACCCCTCACAATTCATTCTTCAACAATTAATGCGGAAAAAAAGTTCGTTAATCTTAAGAAAAATCTTTAGTTGTGAATTATACTCGAATTTCAAATAGATAGCACTGGACTATCAATTAAAAACATATTAACTGTGTTGTGTAAAGGCAATAAGAGTATTTTGTTTTTTTTATCACACCTTCGGCGGCGGTACCCGCGACACACATTCGGAAGTACGCGTTAGCATAATCAAGTGTAAAATATTTTGCAACATTAAAATGGAATGAAAAACGGAAACATTTTTTCGGCGAACAAGTTTCCTTTTGTATATGTTAATACAAGTATAATTAAATGGCCGCCTCGTATTTGCGGCCCATTAGCGTCACCTTTATTACATCGAAAACATTAATATTAATTAATAAAAAATATTGCAAAGCGCAATATATTTTTATTTTAATCTATTCGCATAATTGTAGAAAACAACACAAGACAATTGTTTGTGAAACGTGCGATTATGTAACATTAATTAGTTTTTAATTAAATAAACTGTTGACCGCCTAGTTAAACAGAAATTGTAATCATTTTTCAAATTTCTGATTAAAATACCTTTGTTTATTCCTTCTCAATATTAACTTATTGTGTCAATACGTTTATTCGTCCGGACAATTTCCTTATAAAGCTGTAAAGTGAATAGAAGTGTGTGACGTCACTAAGACCGAAAATTCAGCTTTAAACTGTTGTTATATCGATACATGATCCGAGCGCAGCACATGAGCAATTACATATGTATGACATAACATCGTGTTAGTACGTAAACGGCACTGGCAACGTTCGTTAATTTCCCACTTATCGAGTAAAGACCGATTGTATTGGCCTTCGACTGCGTTTCAAGATAGACACACTGAGACCAATAAAAATTTCAAATCTGCCACCCGTTTCTAGTATCCCCCAAAGATCACCGTGAAGGCCCTTGGCCACCCTTATCCAGGATACTCCCGCAACCTTCTCTGTATCATAGAAAGAGTTATATTCATTAGTTGCGTAAATTAAAAGTCGATTAAGGAAAAAATTACAAGAGAACCGGCTCATCTCTTCTAATAAAATTGAAAGATATGTGTGGAGTCAACCAACTGGGTTGGCAGAGTTGACATGGACTAACCATCCGTTTAAAAAGCAATACGTGCTGACGAATGTTACTCTAACTTTGATAATTTATGTAGTCTACTTTCTTTAATCTGTTATTGTGTCCGGGATATATTTCTGACACAAGACCGTCGAAGAAAGCGAACATTTGTCGCAAAAAAATATTCAATACCACATTTCCTTTGTATGCAAATGACTCGTGTTATTTGCGCATTGTCAGTACAAATCTCCGTTAGAGCGTGAGTGTAATCTTCGAATTGCAAATGTTTATATAGAATTATTACTGTACTGGCGTTATCTGATATGATTGTGTATAAACGATGGACTGACAGAATTGAATCGCTTTGGAAAGTTTCTGCATTGCTTACTGTCGCGGGAAGTCTGGATGCGGAAGGCGGGAGAGACATACCGTGGAAGGCATATGTCCAGCAGTCAGCAAACAAAGACTGACTTTGACGATGGTTCTGTATGTACTCGGTACATTGATCATATCTTTTATCACCGGTGCCTGGAAGCTAATGTCAAATTTGAAAGGCAATTTTATATGTATAAGATGGCGGCCGACCTTCCAAGTGACGACTGGGTTTTTCCAATTTTCCTTATTACAAATTTTCTGTGTGTGCCAGCTTAGTCACACCCATCAGTATGGGCCACGACCGCGGTCTGCGGTGGACTTACTCAAATACCTGAAATCCTCTAAGTTTAATACAATGACTTTACAATTGATACCATAAATACGATAACTTTAAAGTTTAAACATTGACAAAATACGGTTTTTCCTGATGTTGCGTATGTATATCGTAGTTTACACATTGCTTGATTTTAACGCCAATATAAGTGACATGTTTCGAAAATGCCGTTGTTGGAATATTCTATAAGTTACTTTTTAAAACAAAACAAAACGTACGGACGAATTAAGAAGATTTTTTTTAATTACAAGAAAATTGTTATTTCAGAAAAACATACGTAGCTTTACAACGCATACAGCATCAATATATATATGAAGTATACTTTACAAACATAGTATATTTGCATATATTTTAACAAAAACGCAAATTTTGAAATACCATTTTTCCTGTTTATTTTACGGACCAGAGACATATTTTATTCGTTTTTCGTGTAATCTGTATGACGTAATATTAATGCAAGTTCAGCATTTACGTTTTCCACTACAGAAGTGTTTTATTTATTGGCATATTACGTATACATATAACGTAGAGTACGTACTTACTATTTACGTTATATATTTCTACAAGAAAAACATTTGTGTTTAAACTTTAAAACCGTTCACTTATCACATAAATACTGCTCGAAGAAGTTTCTCGAATCTTTCATATCCATTATTTACAGAAAAGGCGAAACTAAACGCGTTGTTTACATTGCTGTAGATACTGCCAGGTAAACAACATGCTTGACTTACATTGTTGCAAGGAGAAGACGGGGCAGGATCATTGTATGTGCAGCTTGCCTTTGTGACTTATCCTTACTGGTTGACGCGCGTTAATTGTGTCAACTCTTACTGCGTTCGTAACAGCCTATATTGTTTGTGTAACGATAGGATGAAGAGCTTCTTTTTTTAGAAATAATCTTTATTGAAATACATTTTTCCTCTTATACAAGTGAAGTAAAAAGAAACCATGTAAAATCAGCAACAAAATTTAAGATTTATTTGTATTCTATAAAAATATTTTATTTATAAAAAAAAACTGCGACAATGCATTAATAAGATTATTTTTTCAATTACTTGTACTGTAAACCTAGTTTTTCCCAACGAAACCAGCGTTTATTGTATTGGTTTACAAGTACGTGTAAATATATCAAAATACAATCTAATAATCGTTTAAAAACATCGTGATATTATTTAACTCGTTTATCACTTTTGTTAGCTAGTGTACTCTCAGTTCAATGTCAAGGTCTGCCGGAACTTCACATGGCGCTTGTGTCAATGGCGATGTTGTCAGGAACTGTACTCGCTGCTGTGGCTCTTTACTGTTCTTAAGTTGTACGACTAATGTAGACAATGATAAATTTATCTGATTCTTTGGTCATAAATGATACGATTACAATAGCCCACTAGCGCCCCCGGTAGTGTCAAAAAGTATCACTACATCTCTGTCGTAATGTTGCTGTCTTATCGACGGCGGAGGGCCGCGTACTGATGGCATTGGGGAAGGTCTATGTCCAGCAGTGGGCAGACGAAGATGATAGAGGCGTTTTCTATCCTAATGAATATTTTATATATGTATTTTCTGTTAGGACTGATCGTACTAAGCGCCTGAGAGATATACTTTAGTGAAAATGTAGATGTTGTCAGAAGTTTTCTTCAGTTATACAAACTTAAAAGGTATTCAGATGTTTTAAATCATCGCAACAGGGAAACGATCGACTGTTAATTCGTATACCATAAACCGAAGCGCGTAGGATCAATCGCAAGCCTTGGTGGCTCCTAAATATAAAACAATTCGTTACAATATATCTTTATAATATTGAATTATTCATAGAAAAGTCAGAATTGGATTTCCGAATGTTTCCTAGTCGTATTGCTGATTGTCGCCCGAGGCCGCGCGGGTTCCGGCCTCCGGCGGTCACTTCCACATCCTAAATACTATGTTATACCAACATATGAAACTTTATGCACTAGTAAGTTCACGACATAGTAATATGACTTAACTTGTCAGTCACTGTCGAGACATGTATCATTGTTGTCATGTCATGTCATTTATTGTTTATAAATTTTGGAACGTTTCAGTGTTAAAATTACTGATACAGACATATCAAGTTTAATTATGTCTGTTATTAAAGCCTTACAAAGGTAGAACTATTCAGATGCCTTTATCATAATTTCTCATTTCCATTGAATTCGATTTAACAAATTCCATAAGTAAACGCTGGCCTACATATAACGTACCATATTCTCTCGCACGTGCGTATATATTGTACGTCTGCCTCGTTACGTCTCGCGAAATAAAAGTTTACACGCTTTTGTAGTGTCAAGGGTTAGTATATATAACTTACTTCATAAAACATCTTCATATAAATAATTCAAAATCATTCGCAGGTCAAAACCAATAATTTGGGTGACAATAACATAATTATTATCGTATTTACTAATTCATTGATACGAATTTAAGCTGACACAAATAAGTGTGTCGTCCGAGCGGCGCGGGCAGCGACCGCGCGACCCTGACATACATGCGCGCCCCGCGGCCGCGCTCCGCTCGCGGAAGATTAACATAAGCGAACTTATTTACCTTTGTGACTCTCAATAAAACTGTAAATGTGATTATTTGCCTTCGGCAATGCCCGCTAGGTGGCGTCCTCGACCTCCACAAGACAACTGTCAAAGGTCGTTACACTGTAAAGCTGAGGAAAAAGCAGATATGTACATCTCCTCAACAAGTATAGTCTAGCAAACTTAACTGACCCGTTGACAGAGAACTATCAAATATAAATCTAAGCGTAGACAAAGGCATGACAAATAGAATTTATCAGTTTCAAATTTGTCCACCAAGCCACATAAGTTAACCATACTAGATCCTTTTCAGTTACGCCTGTTAGAAGGGATACTTGATGATTAACCTTGCATTTACAGTAACCTTAGATGCGTTAGTAGAGCATATAAATATATCTAATATGTTAAACTAACAACAAAATGAATCTGTAATTATTACCAACATTTTGGACAGGAGTTTTGTAAGCTTCGATACGCGATCTAAATGAGAATGGAAGTGACCGGCAGTGCGTCAGCTGCTCGTCCTCTGTTTCCTTGTGTGACTGTGTACATGTTAATTTGAAATCACGTTTACGAAATTTGCACAACGTACAACCAGCCGTGACATAGTTGTGCGCCCTGACCGCGCTTGACTCGTGCCGGAAACAATGTCGCACCTTCACTTGTTTGTACATGTAACAAACATAAAATCGCTTCCTATATTACATATATTGGAACATACAACAACCCTGAGATATTTCTGATGACCATTTGCCGAAATCCTTGCTCATGCCATTCTACTACTCCTCGGCACCTGAGTATCGCTTTATATAGTGTAATTCTTATATCACAACTTAAAGCCTTACTGCAAAGTAGTAAGCTCTAATAGCCTAATGGTTAAGGGTGCGGATTTCCAATCACGTGGTCGACAGTTCGAATCCCGCCATTCGACTATTGTCGTAGACCATATCCTAGCTCAACTCCAGAGCTTAGTTGGAGTGCTAAGGTGGCTCTAAGCTTGTGCTAGGATATGGTATACAATAGTCGAATGGTGGGACTTGAAGTAGCGACCATGTGGTCGGAAATCCGTACCCTTAACCATTAGGCTATTGTTGTTTCAATAAAAATATTTGATAAAATTGTCAAAATTATCATAATGTCAGCAATTTAAATATTTAGTTGGACTTCCGCTCATCTGGTGTCCGGCTCCGATTAAGTCATTATATGAATCGTACATTATATACAAGATTCAGGTTTTCATGAAAATAACGAATCAGTAATAATTTGAGATAAACTTAAAAAAAGAATATTTCTAAACATTGGCAACAAAATAAATGGGAACGTTGCCTCAGTATCTACGGGCAGGCTGAAAACTAGCGCGGCCCCAGCTAGCGGTCGTGCACAACACCCGAGCCTCATCCTTTTGGGTAGAGTTTTTTTTTATGTAGTGTTAAATTTTTTGTAAATTTTCTTGCCGAATATATTATTTTTATTTTATTATTTTAGAAGGAAGCGACTATTCTGTGTTCAATAAATCTTTCTCTGTATTTAATAAGCATGCCACCAGCATATCTATGTGTACTTCTGTTCTGCATGTCCCATAACGGAATCAGTAGTTTGACAGTTCATGTTGTTACAGGCGCGCGTCAATGATGTCGCCCCGTCAGCTGATGCGCAACTCTAACATGACGCAGAAGTGGCAGCGCCGGGAGATATCCAACTTCGAATACCTCATGTTCCTCAATACGATATCAGGTAAGTGGCCAATGGTGCCTGCAACGATGTTGTTGACCTTGTTTTTTAAACAGACGTTGTCAGTCACTGCAGTGGAAACTCACGTTTATAACGCGGTTCGTTCATCTGGGCTGGTGACAGAGGCGCTGCCGTCGCGATTCGCTCTGTCAGAAAATGTATAAAACCTACATAGGAATAGGAAATAACACTAAAGCAAAAAATATTGCAAGAGAACTAAAGTACGACAAGGACACTTTTTTTGGTATTAACAGAGGGCGCTAGTGAGCTATCATAACTCAGTTTGACTATGTACTGAAGAATGATACCTTGTCTAAGAATTTGTCCAATGTATAGAAATAAGGAAATGTCCTTTTTTCTGTACACTCTCTCCCCAGTCCAATAAAGTTATAACGGAAACGCGACCTTCTAACGAAGCGGTAACGTCGCTGTTTCCAAGTAACTTCATTTAACCACGGTCGTTAGCCCCTTTGTTTAAAAAAGATTATCGGTGTCTCATTATATAAATCTGTGGATATAAGTCAAATAATCCCAAGAATAACTACACTGCTGTAGAGAACCGCAACACGCCGCAGCTGTCTTCGGTCAGCGTGTCTTGTTAACGTAACGCAGTATAAACTGATATCTTATGATATAACGTCTTATTACATAAGTGTTATATACTGGCAATGTTCACGTTTTGTTAGCACTTGCCTTATATATACAGGTAATTGGTGGAGACAACAAATGTTGCAGTATCGACCTACATAGGAACTGTGACGCGCCATATTCAGGTGGTGACACACACGGTCGCTAAATATTGCACTACTCTATTGTGGTAAATTTATCTAGTAATAATTGCCAATCGTATGAACGTAAATTCAAATCAAATAATTATCAGCAATCGAATGATACGAGTTAAATAGTTAACTGACGTTTACACTTTGGGCCCCTTCAAATACTAATTAAGGACTAGAGTAGAGCGGGTGTGGGGTCTTTGCTTTGTTTATTTTTGATGACGTGGGGGGTAAGGGGTCTAGATAGCGATTACGTCAGCACTACATTTCCTTTTTACACATATTGGGAATCTTCACATTTTCTATGCTTGAAAACTAACGACAACGAATTATAACATGTAATTTAGAAAATGTTAGTAGAAAAAATCATATACCAATGTTTACGTCATCATGGAAGGGGTCCTGATCAGAGTTTTCTTTACTTTTGCTGACAAGAAGAAGGAGGAGGGGGGGGGGGGGATGCAATTAATTGTAATAAATTTTCTTACATAATATGTGAACGGTCCCTTTATAAAGGATTTTTTATGCGTGTAGTTACTAGTAAAGATTTACTGACCCATGAAGGTCTCGAACCCGGCCTTTATTAGTGATGAGTAGTCTTTAGTCAACCACAGGTGAGGTGCATCTTGGCATAGTATAATTGTAGGATCGTGTAGGCAATGGCTATGAGAAAGGTGTTTCCTTTCCTGTCATTTCTTGACACAGGTAGTAAGTTACAGAGATCAAAGGTAAGCCATTCATTTCACTATCGCATGAGTCATTGTGCTAAACTATCTTCTTCCTCCACATTAGTATGTGACAATTCTTGTTCGCACGTGACGCCGAGGCAGACCAACCCGTTGACTCACAACAAACGAGCTATAACAAATTCAACTTTAACCACTTGAAAATAATGTCCAATTTACAGTATTACATCATACTCAACGCGTGTCCGTTGCGATGGGACTTCTTTAGTTGTTTCTCTGCCTATGACAAGCATAGATCGAGCTCGATAGCTTTAGTAATGTATTATAATAAAATGTTATTGAGCAATGTTGGAGCAATTTCCGTGCTTCTTGAAGCGCGAATTAAAGTTGATCTGATGTTTCTGAAAGTAAATTTTTACTCGTAATAAGACTACTGACTTCTCTGCTAGATAGTCCAGCATTTATCAGTTCACTACACGTCCCCACTGAGGGGCTCGGAGTCTACCCTATCTTAAGGGTGACTAGGCCATAGTCAACCACGCTGACCCACTGTTTGTTGACTTCATACATATTATCTTTGAATTTCTTTGCCGATATAGGCAGTTTGCATCACGATGTTTTTCTTCACCGTAAGAGCAGCGGATAATGTACATATGAAATACTAAAAATACATTGGTACATGGTAGGGATCGAACCTGGATAATATCGAGTACGGTCCAGTCCAGTGAAGTACTAACCAACTGCGCCAGCGACGCTCGAATTATAACTCGATGTCAACTTTATAACGTTAAATAATGTAATAATGTAATTTAATGTTATGTTTGTGTTTGTAATATATTATTTTATAATGTTGATACCGTTTGGACAGACGCGAGTGCGGTATTTTGTTATGATGAATCTTAGTACAGTAGTTGTCAAACGAAAAGTCCTCAATACTCAATGACAGGTGTGATGGAACGTAGAGATGGGGATTTAAAAGCGCCAAGATCCTAGCTTAGGGGAACGGACTATCGATGTAGCGGACGTGAGATTGAATCTACTATTCGACTATTGCCGTGAACCATATCCTAGCATAAGCTTATTAAAGCTTAGCTGGCATGGTTCCGAGAAATATTAGTGAATTAAAAACGTACTTATATTAAAAAAGCTGACCTATGACAACATATGTCACAACAATGTGGGGAACACGAAATTAATGACAAATCTTTGTGGTAAAGTTACTTACAATGAAACCTACATTTTACGGTCGCATTGGTGTCAGTTAAAAAAGGTGAATAGTCATTGAACTAGTCATTTAATTACACCGTAAAACTCTAACCCAATTGTATAATTAATGTGTCGTTAAAGGAATTGCATTTAAAAGAGGATGTACTGGTGTTTCAAGATCCGTTTGCTATAAATGCTCCTGGTTATCGCTACGCTAAAGAAATCATACCCTGTAAAAACGTACGTAACCTAACTCCGTGAAAGTATTTCCTAAATGCTATTACTGATAAAGAAAACATTTCTAGACTAGATAAACTGAATGTTTAAGGTTGTATTATCTTCATGTATACTGATTTATCACATTTATTGTTGTAATTCAATTAAATATTGAACGTTAATACAATTGTAATTAAAAAATAAATAAATAAATAAACAGCCACAAAACTGAAATCTGAGGACCTATAGAACACCATACTAATGTGTTAGTTGTTTGAAAATCATTTGTTTAATGAAAGTGTATCCAACAACTTGTGCAAAGCTTAGGACGACAGGTTCCAAGCTTTCTGTTGTTTATTACATTTTACAACATATCAAGTTAGTTCTAATTTTGCTCATCGGATACTTACTACTCGTATATATTATAGCAATATTCCGTCGTAACATTCGTATATATATATATATATATATATATATGAATGTTATATATAATATAATGTTAATATTACGACGTACCTAGACATAATAACGCATCGTGAACCATTTACTCTTTGTCATAACAGTCTTTATGTACTCTGTTTACATAGTCAATTACATTTGACGTACAATTATCATATCGACGTTGCTATAATTAATATGTTGTATGAACAAGATTAGCAAATAGATTGTAGCAGGTTATATGAGCATTTCGCTTCAGAAATCATAAACTATAATTACTGAATAACCACATCTGCGGGAATACGATGACATATTAAAATAATCCAATAAACAACAAAGCATTCCACAACGGTGCTGTTTCCGCGCAACTTTCTGCCGCGCACTGCCGCGTTGTGGAATGGTATGTGCTCGACGGTATTGCTAAACCAGTACGACTTGGGGTCCTTCAAGAAGCGAGCGTATTTCTTTCTCAAAGGCCGGCAACGCATCTGTGGTTCTTCTTACTAGAATACTTTGCAGATGTCCATGGACATAGATGATCACCTTGGCGATCGCATTGCCCCCTTCTTTTAAAAAAAATGTAATATCTACGCAAAAAAACTTATAATTTAATTAACAACTCTGGAAAGTATGGTTTTGTCTCTGTTATCACGTGGTCACGACGTCTATGATAATCTAATTAATACTTCATGTATGCTGTATTGAGTCAAGTGGCAAGCAAAGGTATCAATTGTTTCACTTATTAAACTACACATTTAATAAATGTTCAGCGTCTGTATGTGATAACAAACAACATATTATATATAACGCAAATAAACAATAAGTTAATGAGATTATGCTACAAAGGTAGAGATAGACAGAAGAGAGTATGATTGCGTGAAAGACGTAAGAAGGGAGTGTCAGTACACTATGTAAAGAGAACGACAGGATGATGGTTATAAGAAAAATCGTTTTTTTTTATGTTTGCGTGTAAGTCCGCATTTGTTTCGGGCAATGGCCGGCTAGAACTAATTCGACGGGACCTTTACTAGAAGTTCGCTGATGTACGCGCTAAATACTTAGGATATTTTTCACTCGCTGACGAAGTCGCTGCAACAGCTAGTGGAATATAAAATATGATACGTCAGTATATCAACTTACATACAATTTGTAGAACAAATAGTAATTAATATCAGTAATTTAATAATACAGCAGCTTACTGAATGAACTGTAACATAATAGTTGTAGATTGAACTCACTTAACCTATAAAATATTTTTATATGTTTCATATATAATTTATTATTATTCAAATATAAACTTCATGAACAAAGTACCACAACTGAATTTAGAATTACACTATTAAATTTTTGCTAAAATCTTAGTTAAAGTTACAGTTATAATGGGTTCAAAACCCCTCATTCGGTTGTTACAGTTAACCATGTCTTAACACAAGTCTACATCTTGGTTTTTATAATATTTCAACCAAAAAAAGATCGGACATTATGAGACAGTAAAATGATTTTTAATAAGTTTATGAAATAATTGTTACCTTAGTAACTTAGCTGATTTCATTAGGACGAGACAGCAACTGAAATTCAATACGTTATCTTTTTATTTATTTTACAATAATCTCATAATCACCTGACTTAATATTGAAGCTGATGATGGCCTGACTACACTAAAATTGCATTATACGTAAAAATGTTACGAAATCCATGCATCTCAAACTTCACTACGAACAAAACACTGTGGTATCAATAATTGTTGATATGTTTTATTGTATTATAAAATAAGAAATTAACAAAAAAAAACATAGATGGCGTGACAGGTGATATGAATAAGGAGGTCGTGACTGTGATGAGGGAATTGAGACAGGTGTACACCACGAGCTGGTGCGCTCTATGTGAGTGGGATAAGGACAGAGAGATGATGGAGCTGAGGACTGTTAATTAAAGTTTAAAATAAGGGTTTCGAAAGATGATTCAAAGTTAAAAATGTTTTATTTTCTTATACACATGATATTTACAAAAAAAAATAATGCTGGGGCAATCTTTTAAGTAAAGAGTTACTTGTGTTAGAGTGTCCCGGTCTTCCATATCTTATATAATAAAATACCTTATGCATTTTTTTCTTTTCCTTCTCCTTTTAACTAGTGCCTACTTGTGTGTGTGTAGGTGTTTGTATGTTAATGTCAGAATATGCCATAGCTTTGAGTTCTGTTTTTCTTAATCTACAGTTTACAGAACAGTTTGAGAAGCAGTGTCTTTTCCTCTATTATAATCCCGCGACCAATTTTTGCAATGTTTGAGTAACGAGGAACTGCTCTAACACGGGCGACGTAATAGAGCGAAACCAATCATTTATCCGGCAGAACTTTCGACACTAGGAATTATTGCATGATATACAAAAAATATCCCAGACGCGAGCTGTCGTTGGTGTTTACATATCAAATTATTGGAATATACATTAAAAGTTATCACAGGATAATGTAGTTTCAAAATAGCCTTTGTTAGAAGTTTTAAAAAGGCATCAGGCAAATTATAAAAAAAAATGTGCCAGGGGGCGCTTTATTCAACTTGTTTGATAAATTACTTTCTAAAGTACGTAAATAATTCCACAATATAACGAGTGTTTTTATTATTTAATATTTGTGGTTATAATAGTTTAGTTAAATGGAAACGTTTAATATTGTTTCAATGTGATTCAGTTTCCGACAGGTTTGATATTGAACATTATCTGATATTTACTGTTTTATCTTTTCTTTCACTAGCGTCGTGTGTACACTGGCTCTTCGTTATTTATAGCGTAATGTTTTTTGTTGATGATGTTTTGAAGTTATTCAATGTATAAATACACACAATTTCTACGTATTTTAATAAAAATTAATATGCATACGCATATACTTGGCGTTTTGAAACTATGTTCAATTTTCGCCTTGTTTTGGTTGTTTGAATTGGTTTTCATTTTTGATGACATTACAGCTCTTTTAGCTGCCATTAGTCTTTTAAAAAAACGCAAAGCGTTTATTTCATGCCAGTATTTTTTAAAGAAATAACACTTTTTCGTATTGAGATAGTTAGGCAGAAGCAAATTACATTTTCTCTCAATAATTATTCTTGTTATAGTTTTACGAGATTAATGAATGGGTCGTCTCACAATTTGTATATTTTCGTATTTAAAAATAATTGTAACGTCTACTTCTAATAGATAAATATTAAAAGCATTAGGATTTTCCTACCTTTTTATTATTTCCATTGCTCGATCTTAGCATATCACAACACAATCAACTGGTGAGTTAAGCCGTTTTTATTAGTAGTTTAGTGAAATGTCTCACGAAAGTTTTAATATTATATATTTCTATAACTAACAAAATATATTTTAACGTTTTATTCATTCTATTGCATTTCTGACTAGTTTATAGGGCGGATTTAACTTAAACATCTAGGCAGTTTTATGGCGGTGGCGTTCTGTTCTATATGATATAGAAATATAAATATTTTTAATTACATGAAAATAGTCTTTTTTTAAACCGACTTTTTATAGAGTTGACAAAATTACGCAGTACAAAATATAAAACTGTCAACACTTACCGTACGTAACCTGTGTCGGCACCGACTACATTCGAGTCCACGGGACGCTCTTCAAGGTGAATGGGGCTTCGAACTAGTCGGTGCCGACATCGGATAAATGAGTGTTAACCGTTTTATATTTATTTGACCATAACATGACACAAAAGTTTAAATACTTTAATTACACAGTACGTCTAAATTCGTGAAATCTTTGCGAAATATGTCGGCCCTAGATGAGACTTTTTTTTTTAATATTTCATAACTTGGTTACGTGATTTTTACACTCAAAGGTAACCATAAATATGACATTTATGATGTTAACAGTTGATAGAATTTACTACAAAAACCATCGACAATTATAAATATCGATATGACATGATATGCTAGGGATTCTAATATTTTAAAACTACCTACATTTTGTATGATTTACATGTTATTTCATATATTCTGAACTGTCAACGACATCAATTTAATTTTACACTACCCATACTAACACTACAAGGAGTGGGGCGCGTCCTCCCTCCAGGTGGACCGACTTAGTCCGCGCGGGAAGTCGTTGGATGCGGAGCACTGCATACTGGGAGGCATTGGGAAGACCTATGTCCAGCAGTAGACAGACAGGCTCATGGTGGAATCTACAGTACAATAAGCGACGTATATACTAAATTATATAATCCACTCCAGTAACCCAGTAGCGATCGACATCGATACCTAAGTAATGTAAATATTCACCGAATTTAGAGAATATTCCAGTCTAGTCGTACAGGTGATTTATTCCAGTCAACCATTGATTATCATAATCGGTTACTGGACTGGAATAATGTAAACCGGGCATTAGTTCTATCGATGTGTAAATGATAATACTGACATTAAAAATGTCCGAGCAATATTTTTAGCATTACGTACAGATTCTGTATTTGAATTCAGTTTGTTTTTTTTTTAACTATTTCATTTCAAATCTAGTTAGAAGCTGTCCTATTACAAAGAACTGTCATACTGACAGGTGTCTTGTTGACATACTGACAGCTGTCATATTGCAAGCTATAGTGTTGTGACGAGAATTATTTGTTATACCGTTTTTTTTTTCTATATATTATGTAACATATATCTAATTGCCGTATATTGCAGTACTTACAGCATTTGCTACTGGTAACGGCAACGTTCATATGTCGGTTTCTTTAAATATATTGCAAGGGTCGTCCATATTGAAATGTATATATCTCGAGTTGGGCGACTCTATCGCGTCTTGGGACAACTGGTCTTCCGTTTTCACGTGCTTTGGTGAGTTCTCCGAATGTAGTTCTTGACGAAAGTTACCTGCGAATATAAAAATTAAATTTATAAAGGTTTTTTTTAGTTTGTTAACCTGCAAATGTATACAGGTAATATATATTTAGGTTATATAGAAAAAAGTCATACTTTATAACCTTTATGGAATTCTTGCTTATAGCTGTCCCTTATCAGATTGGGTCAGACCATAGATGGACCATAGACATGATTTTCGAAATGTCATTTTATTTTGTTAATGACAACACTGACGGAATTTACCCAAATTAAAGTCTTCCATAGGCCATTTTCATTTCACATTTATTCTTTAGTTAAATAATTATAGTCATGCTTATATTTGCAGTTTAGATATTGTATTGATTTTTTTTTAATTACAATATTAGACGATGTTTGTTATAGCGGCCCGCCAACATCTTGAAGAATGCATTTAGTTGCGTAGTGGCCGATTTTTTGGTCTTTTTGGCGGGAGCAGGGGTCGTGGCGCGCTGGTCCATGTGGATACCTTGCTATTGGTTAATCAGCCGACCCTTATTCCCTCGCCAAATGCACGTTCGTGTACTTTCCCGCACTACGCCGCTTTTTGTTCAAGAAGTTTGCCGGCCGTTATAATTTACTAATATTTTACAACTCAAACTAAGCTACACTCATGCTATAGTTTACAATAGTCGAATGAGAATTCGAACACACGACCACGTGAAGTCCTTATAACCATTAGACTATTGTCGCTTAATTTCTTATTTAATTAATATAATTATACAAAACATACTCACAAGCAAAGCTGCAATTTCTAGGCGATAAAATGGAACTGGCTGTAATACATATTAAAATAAAAAGGGTTAACTAAATTCTACAAAAAAAAAACATTAGGAATTTGATTGAAAAAAAATGCTTTTAACTGCATGAATTAATTTCGTGCTGGAACCCTTCAAGTATTACGTAAGCAGATTTATTGCAACTATTAACCCTCCTTCCATTGTCAGCAAAAGTAAGCAAAGCTCTGACCACCCTCCTACCCTCCAATCATGGCAATGTAACGACCCCTGCCCCCCTACAGAGCTTACGTAATACTTGAACGACCCCTCTACCTCATCAGATAAAGGCAGTATCGGGGGTATATGGTATTATTCTTGTTTACGAGAAACTGGCAACTATACTCTGCTCATGTTGAATTAATAAAACATTGTCAAATAGTGGACAGGTCGGAACATCGTACGAGTCGCTGCACAACACTGTGTTGGGTGTATAGGGACGCGGGGAGGGCACTGCGCAGTACTCAGCTGTCCTTGACCCACCGGGAAACGACCCTATTTAATTGCGATTGATTGGTATTTATGATGAGATGATGAGCATATAAACTTGAATGGTAGAGGAAGACTGTTTGGTTTGTGTGCAAGGCAATGCGTAAGAGTGAGTTGTACCGACCTTCAGCAGGGAAAGGGTCAGGTTGATGATATAGATTGATGGGTTATTTTTAGTTGCAACAAAAAAAAAAAAACAACAACTACAAGCTGGTCGAAGCGGCAAAATAAAAAAAAATCAAGTGTACAAAATTTATTTTGTATGACGGCAGCGAGGTACAATGCGTGTTAATACAAAACACTGTTAAAGTGCGTGTAAAGAAACGGGGCCGTGGGCTTTGGATGTTTTGTCACTTTTTGAATAACAAACGATTATAGTTAAGTTAAAAAAATGTGTTAAAAAAAGTCTATCGTAATTTTAGAAAAGTTTAGATGTATGGATGGATGTTGGAAGGTATCTCTAAAACAGGTAAACATATCTTGTTTTGTCATAGACGGAGAACATATTCTTGAAGAACACTACTAAAGTTTTTTTATTATTCAATTCCAAACGAAAATTATTTAGAGGGAAATAAGATAAATTGAAACTTAATTTGAGAAGGTTTTTTTAGTATAAATTGTTATGTATTAGATAAATCTAAAATTAGGAAAAAATAAGTTGATATATGTGTAATTAATATATGAATATTTTAATTCAAAAAGTAACAAAGCCTCCAAGGTCCATGTGATCAGTCGAGCGTTCGCTAAGAGGTCGCCACTGAAGCACTCGTTGAGAATATTTCGCTCTACAAATGTTTGGACAGTGGCATTGAACTAAATAAACAATAAAACTACATTTGGATACCTAAGTGTTCTGATCAAATTATATAAACGTGGGTTTTCATTGAACATACGAAAAGTTAGCCTTCTAATTCATAGTTTTTAATACTTAAATGTTTATACAATTAATTTGGAATTTAAAAAATCAATTAATTTACAGTGAAGCGTGTAATAAAGTCAATTTAATTTATATTTTAGTAATCGAAAAGGGATGATCATTTGAATGTATGAAATATCGATATGAATTAAAAAAATATATAAAGAATTTCAAATGTCAACAAGAAAAAATCTACATTTGTAATATATATTACATAAATGTCAATTTTGTTTGAAATAAATTAAGATATCGATATTTTTATCGATACTTTCCATCCCTAGTTTTTTTTTTATACGGTTCCCACACTTCACTATTGTCAACAATACATTGGTTATTAGTTCATTAATAAAGTAAAATCAATTTACTACTTTAATGAAACGTCAATATATATTAAAATCAAGATAGATTTGAGCAGAACTAAGACTAGAATTAATATAAAAAAAAATTATTTGGTATAAAATTTCTTAAGCACCATTTTTTTTTATTCTACACGTATCTTATTATCTATAGTTGTCCCCTCACTACGACCATAGATATTGCATCATTTGCAGTCACCTGCGGACTAGCTGTCAAACAATGACATTACAAACTATTCAATAATTAAGTTCTAATTAAATTAAATGCGTAATTTAAGTAATACAGCGCTTACTACTAACTTACTGTAACCATCAAAGTTAACCAATCGCTTTACTTATTGTCTTTTTTAACTATAAAAAAACAATCAATAATTAACAGAACTCATATTTTGTGGTAAAAAAAAAACAATTCTACCATTTGTTCGTTCAATACAATTAAGTGTCTATTTTAAACTACAACAATAACAACAACAAAAAAATGCATCGAAATACCTCCAAAATCAAAAAGTCAAATTCTCTTTTATCCATCGAACACGTCAACAATTCTGTCAATGTCATTTGACATGGAAGTAAAAAGTTTTTTTTTTTTAAATTTAAGAGGAACGAAATAGTGCTGTACATCGATACATCGATACAAACTCAAGTGCAACACTTGCTCAAGCCACACCCACACTCGACTTTGCGCGCCCTCCTCCGACAGAAGCCGTAACATTTCAAGGCCAAACAACACAATCCCCCCTTCCTGCTGACCTCCGATTTACAAGATTCCCTACTATCCAACCTCTCCAGCGGCGGCACGTCGTTCAACAACATATCCAACCTACTCTTCAATTGCGTAGGAGAAACACTACGATCTCTAGTCAGTTTACTAGTGGACACTTCTAAATTCGTACCTAAAACATCGATGATTTCATTCGCTAAATCATCTGAACCCGTGGAGTTCTCCGCATTAGGGGTATGGGAGTCTACAC
>JAODUI010000017.1:3086007-3096786 GCA_027563995.1 Papilio gigon | reverse complement strand
CTAGTCGGTACTGACACCGAGTTGCACGTGAGTTAAGCCGTTTTATAAGTAGTATAGTGAAATGTCTCACGAAAGTTAATAGTTTAATTATATGATCAGTTGTGTATCTTGGAAGCTCAACGTCGTCTGCGCAGTGCCCTCCCCGCGTCCCTATACACCCAACGTTGTCGTACGCAGCGCCTCGGACGTCCGAGCTGTCAAGATATATGACAACTGTACCAGTACTAGTCAATCTTATTAACATAGGTACAGATGTAATGAGTAAACAAATTACCTTCGTAATTTTTGGGAAACGTTCATACTCATCGTGCTCTCTCAAACAGCTTCAGTACCATTTTAGAGAAAGACATTATTCATGTTGACATTTGACACTAAACAACAAAGTTCCATATTAATGGATATGAAAATGTCACTCATTTAATACGATCATTCGTTGACAATTTGGATGTCATCGTGTTCCGATAGAGAGCCGAGTTTTCCCGAAGGAAAATAATTTCTCACTACATCAGTAGTTGATGCGTTTGTTACTTAAATATTTTATCTTTTTAAATATGTTAGTGATTCAAAATCTAGTCTTCTTTGATATTGTTAATATTAAATATAAATTATATATGTAACCGAAGCGCCAATAGCCTAATGGTTAAGGGTTCGGACTGACGATCTAGCGGTCGCGGGATCAAATCTCACCATTCGACTATTGTCGTGAACCATATCCTAACACAAGATTCTTCAAGCTTACCAGGAATGGTGACAAGAAATATTAGTAAGTTAACAAAAATCTACTGATATTTTATTTAAAAAAAACCGTCAATTTTTACTAGCATAACATATGTTTCAAACGGTAATGTCGACTCCATAGATCGTGGTACTTGAATTCGAAGCGTGGGTTACTAATTGACTACAGCTCTTAAATACAAAAGTGTTTTGTGTCCCATAAAGGTCGTTATTACGCAAATTTATATATCTGTCGGCGCATTCGCTTCTCGAAGCGCCACCTGTCGTTGTTTAAGGACAACCGTGACCAACACGGAGCGCTGGCGAGGCGGCCATCTTGGGATAACCGTCAGTTTTAATTCAGCTGCGATGTAGTGCGCTCGCGATCATTTTGGACGGCAATATTAAATCGATGTCATAGTATAGTGATTATTTTATTGAACCACCCGTCCTTACCCGATAATCCACGCCTACCTGCAGCATGCACAATGATAATGACAGTTGACAGACTTCTATCTTTAGAATATTTATATCATATTAATAAAGATATATAAAAGAAAACCAAAATAAATTCTTTTACAATTTTAATTTAATATTAATAATAGTAAAATAATTCGTAACAATTAATAATAATTATATTTATCACAATAACATGAAGAGATCTTACTATCAGAAAGCTGATAACTGTGCGCTAACATTGTATTTTGGTATGTATAGAGTACATATTGAAATTATTTTCTCAACAACAAAAAAAATATTATTTTTTTCTTTACAAATTTTGTAGCCATAAAAGCAAAGATTTATGATCTATGAATACCCAATTATGGACATAAGGTAGGCGAAAAACGACTACCGGATTCATTTTAGTTAAATTTCCTTAGTGTTGTCATTTAAAATATAAAATGACGAATCAATAATCAATTCATTACACGTCAGACTTGTATGTACAATTTACAAGTTCTACATGTATGACATAACAGCGTATGTAATTAGCAAATAAATGATTATGAAAGGAATTACTACAATTTTAATATATAACTGGTTCACTAACAATAATCATATATACAATTTTGTACTTCTTACACAAACACTATGTTTATTACTATATCAAACAATGTTATTTGAAACTACTAATAAAAACTGCTTAACTCACGTGTGTATCGGTGTAGGGACCGACTAGTTTCGGACCCGTCGGGGGTCCTTTATCAGGGTGAGAATAGGGCTGTACTCGGGGTCTACTGTACTGATATTGCCAGGCGCGCCGCGACCGCGAGTTCACTCACCCTGATGGGCCCCCGACGGGTCCGAAACTAGTCGGTCCCTTCACCGATGTACACGTGAGTTAAGCCGTTTTAATTAGTAGTTTAGTGAAATATCTCACAAAAGTTTTAATATGTTATATTAACTAGTAGCTTAGTGCCAGCTATCAACGTCTAAGTAAGCCTATTTGGAATGTCCAGGTTCAAACCCTATTTTAAGATTACTCTTTCCGATAAAAGGGTTTTCAATTTTGGTCATTATTTTATATTTTATTTTAACGAAAGTAGATAATATATTTAGCTACTATAATACAATTCTGCTACAACTAAAGTAAAATAAAATTATTAATACTTAGTCTGTGCAAAATATTTTTTTAAACGCGCTCTTGCATATTGTAAGAGACTGGCCAGAAATATTCAACTGGAACTTTGAAAAAAAAACTCGAAAGCAAATTCTAATAACACTGCTGTTGCTTTGGATGTATTTTATTCTATTAGGAAGTGCATTAGTCTATGCCCTAACATTACTAATACTATAGAGTAAAGATACTTATATATTTAAATAGCAAACTATTCGATAGGTTTCCAGCAGACGATAGCTCTCATATCATCAGGCGCTTTCCCGAAGATTCTGTCTCCGTTGGGGTCGATGTATTGGTTGATTTGATAATCCAGTAATGTTAGGAAGCCAAGCACGTCAGTTCCCAATTGCTGCAAAGAATATAAATTGAATAGAAATGTTGCGACAGTTTCATCATCATACTTCTGGTCTTGTCGCTGCGGTGGGCCGACACAAATATCTCTATCTGCTATCTTATCTAAACTCATTCCCTTCTCACTAGAACGGCGTAGAATTGTGACTCTACGTCGTAGAATGAACATTATTGCTATCTCTGTTATATTCAAAGAGAAAGAAAGAGATGACAATATCAATATCAACATGTACGTTAATAGTTACCTGAGTCAATGGACTCGTGTTTGTTGTGAACACTCCATGGAACCTTCTATCGCGTGCGATCCGCATGGTGGCATGTTCTAGAGCACGTATGGCGGCCACGTTGTCCTGAGGGCTCAGAGAAGCCTCTGTCGCCATCATAAATGAGTGTAGAATCGTTCCTACGTAACAAAAAATTGATATATCCGACTTGAAGGACCAACAATTTAATTTGAATATTTAAATAGTTAATAGACATTAAGAAATAGCTTACCCTTTCCTTCAGGCAGCATGGTATCTCTAACAGAGCTCTCGATGAATTCAAGGAAGGTCATGATTTTGGCAAGACCTCCATTCAGCTCAATCTCTGGCTCGTCTCGTGCATCGAAATTCAATGCAACTGCTACCGGTGTTCCCGAGTCTGAAATTGTATTCAACTACTTAGTACCATCATTGAGCATAGGATTTCATGATGTTTTTATCACCTTCTACAGTAAAACTAGCAACGCGTCGCTAACTCTTGATGAGAAGGTGTTACAATATATTGCGTGATTTGTTTTTCCATTGTTACAGTGATAGAGATACTTCTAGTACTAGAAAGAAGAATTAGACGTTCGATGCCATTAAGAAAGATTCTTCTAGTGGATTCAAAGTCTAGTCTATCACTCACGATCTTCTAGAACGACGCTGAGCCTGGCCTGCAGCAGCGCGGCCCAGCAAGCTCGGATGCAGTGTGCGTAGTCGTCGGTTGCGATCTCATGTTTCAGGAACTGTTCCAACTCGGCCTTCTCGTAGAACGAAGATACGATCATGCTAAACATTAAAAAAGCCTCATGATTAAGAATTTATTAATGTTTTTGCTGAAAAGCCTGATACCTGCGATGGCTGGTTTCTGTTATACAAGTTAAGAAATTAATTTATTACGAAATTTAGTTAGATTATTCCAAAGCCAACTGCCTAGAAAGGGCTCTAGAATACTTCTCAGTATAAAGACAAATGAATTAAAAAAAAATCATCTTTGGTCGTCACAAAAATGGTCGAAGCAATTCATTCTTGGAACTGATTGGGATTTGGTGGTAACACTTACTCGATGACTTGTTGCTCATGATCTTCAACCATCGGCACTGCTTTGAACTTGTGGTCGTAGCTGCCGGTCTCCTGGTCCGGACCGGAGCTCATGTGGGCCAGCACGTCGCCCAGGTTGGCCGCACCGAGGAACTCACTGATCTCTGTAAAACATTTTTATTACAATTTTAATTGGTTAAAATTCTATCAGACAAGTCTGAGAACATACGTGACTAAAGTCCTCGAAGGTTCCGAACCACGTACCTATGAATAAATACAACAGACTTGTAAAACTTACCAATATAATATCCTCTATCCCTCAATCTCGTGATGGTGTAAATGGAATTCAGAGAGTTCCCTCCCAGCTCGTAGAAGCCAGCCCTCACCGAGAGCGTCCCTCTCGCTGCCCTCCCGAGCACTTCTCCGACAGTCTCGAAGAGGACCTTAGCTGCTTCCAAATTATCCGGTTCCACTCCAGTGTAGTCAATATCCAAAGATATTTCAGAATCGTCTGCAAGAAGTGAAAATAAATTAAATGATAAAGCACACACTTTGAAATCCGCGTAGAGCAAGCGGTTGTCTGTGTAAATACCAGAAATACACCAGGAAGCTTAACCAGTTGAAGCCTGGAATGCTAACGTACCATTGTTGTTGGTGTTCTCATACATTTTCAGCAGCGACTGCCTATCCACTTTGCCGTTCACCAACAAAGGAAAACTCTCTATTACAATTACCTGTAAGATAAAAGAAACATCTCAAATTATACAATTTAAAAGAATTCCTCTACTTCTTTGTCTAGATCCCATCTTTGTCATCAAAAAAAGGCTAGTTCTTAGTTATTATGTTGGAAGTAAAAGTTACTTGACATTCATCTGACAAGTACGTGTGCTTTGGGACTTGATCAATTGTTCAATCTCATCCACTTCTCGTCCTTTCCTTATGAGCAGTGGGTGGAAAGGAGAAATAGACAGCGGAAGAGGAGAAATGGTCTACAAACAAGGGAAAATTATTAAGTTTGTCTAACGACTTGGCAACACAGAACACAGTAAGAGTCGCTGCAAAGAAGACGACGTTAGGTGTAACAGTGTACTGAAATCCGGTGATGTCAATGCAGATAACATTAAACCGCGACGGTATTTCAAAAGGCATACCTGTGGTAACATATAATGCGTAAGGGAGTTCTTCAGAGCTGTCTCTATGTGGTGCGCGGAGAGCCGCGCGCCCGGCTGCACGGTGACGAAGGCCAGCACCTCGGGGTTTCCGCGGTCTAGACCGTAGCACAGGACCACCGCTGGGAATATGATAGTTATTTTTTAGATAGATTAATCTTAAAATACATCGGTTTTGTCTAGAATGTTGCGAGAGGATCAAATATCTTATTAAGAATTTAAATGTTTGAAATTTAATTTGAGTAGAATATCAGAACAAACAATACCTTTTTCGACTCCATCCACGGCTGCCACCGCGGTCTCCACCTCCAATAGATCCACTCTGTGTCCTCTGATCTTGACTTGCGAGTCCGTTCTACCGGCGTATAAGACCATTCCCTTATGCAGGACACCGAAGTCTCCAGTGCGGTATAACTTGCCAAAATCTGTTGTAACACGGTACACCACATTGTTAGTTGATCTTACTGTTTAGAGCCTGGTAATGGTTAGTGTGTACTGTGACTAAATCTGTACTAAAAGTCCTTAGTGAGCTCTTGAAACGGAGTGCGGCAGCTCAACTTTGTTACCTGGATGGGAGGCGTGCGGGTTGTAGCAGAATTTATCCGGCGCCTGCCCGCCGACGTAGCCCGCCGCTAGATTGCTGCCCGCCACCCATACCTCGCCAGGCTCCGCCTCCCGCGCAGGGTTCATCTCCTCGTCCAGTAGATAGATAGCGCAGTTGTCGACCGGCTTACCTACGAGGTCATTTATTTGTCAACTAACACATTCATTCAGTGTTTCCATAAGTTGATAAACTAAAACTAAAGTCATCTTTAGTACAATCAATCCTTCATTCAATCTTTAAAAAGATTAACTGTTGAGTTCAAATTCGTTAAGTGGTCTCCCTAAGTATTCCTTAGAGATCAAACTACTCTAATAGTAGCCGGTACTGAGTAAAAAAGTTCTCTAAATTACTCACCAATCGGTATAGTAGGATGTATGTCCAACTGTTCGGAACGTTCCATAACATAAAATGTCACGTCGCCCATGACCTCAGTACTGCCGTAGAAGTTAGCCAGCTTGTAGCCTTCATTATCCCCGAAGTATTGGAAGAATTGACCAGCCAGTTCTTTGCTGAGAGTCTCGCCAGAGCAAACCCACAGCTTGAGAGATTGGAGTGGTCTTTCGGAGCGGTTTAGTGATAGGTACATTAGGATAGACTTTAGTAACGTAGGCACTAATACCAGACGGTGTACCTGAAGAAGAAAATATGTTGATATATAACACACTGTTAGTATTAACTTAGCGATAGGATGATGACAATTGAATTCAAAAATAGTATATTTGTCTTACCTCATTTTCCGCTAGGACTCGAACCAATTTCTGCGGATCTCTGGTTGTCTCTTTAGACAGGATAAGTAGGGTCCTGCCGTGTAGCAATGGTCCCCAGATCTCGCATACGGAGTCGACGAAAGTTAATGCCGTTTTCCAAACACAAAATCTTTCCTTATCTGTGTACGGGAACACACGGAACTGCCACCACAGACGATTGCAGATTGCTGAATATGGTAGGCGCACCCCTGGAAAAGAATTTTAATTATTAAGTACGTCTTACGGTCAAACTAATACTACTATATAAATGCGCAGTTGCTGAGACCTTAACCGAAACAGGCTGAATTCAACATGTCCAATTTCGATTCCCGCCATGTACCAATGTGTTTTTGAAATTTCATATATAGGTACATCTATCCGACATTCTTACGGTGAAGAAAAACATCGAGTATGGACTTATCTGAGGCGAAATTCAAAGATAGTGTGACCCGTACTGAACCAGGGTGGTTAACTATTGCCTAGTCACCTCTTATAATAAGGTAAGCTCCGAGCCCTTCGACGGGGGACGTATAGTGAGCTGATGGTGGTGAATACTATAAATAAAAAAGTTTCAATGTTGACGCATAACTCTAAAACAACTTAAATATCACAGTCGAGAATACGCTATTGGCTACTGAAGTTTATTTTTTATTTCAGGCGAAGTCAAGGTCAGATTGTTGAATACAAAATAGTTGAAGCAATGCAAATTGTTTAGATGTGATTTCAATCTATTTCAACATTCTGCAGACGTCTTATTAATGCCAACTTTATGTTGGCATACCGTAATTTACTACTTGATTAAAGAACATAGGATGAGGGTACCCAAGAATTGTGCATCGTGACGATCTTTAAGTTCATTCTGCATCCAGCAGAGGGCGAAACAGTAGTGGTGAATTATAAAATGTCATTATATCATAGTATTGTATAGTTATACTGCAATTTAAGACCATTAATATAAAAAAAGTATAAACGCAATACCATTGTGCTTAATGCGGACCAAGTAATAAACACATCAATGCAGTGACGGCCTCAAGCGAACACTTAAATGACTTAAGTTCATGCAATCTTAAAAGTATTATGAAAACAATTATCATTATTTCCAAGTACACGGCAATTATTTTTAAATCAAAAGAAAAGTAGGTTTTCAAAGTTACTTTGTCTGCAGCGAACAATACCTCAGATTTATTACAGCTAAAATTAAGTTGAATAAGAACTTAAAGCCGATTGTTATTTATAACGTTGAAGGTTCCCTTTTTATAATAAAAACGTTGACCCATTTTAGAACAATCTTTCCAAATGTCATTGTACCGTAGAACACTTCTTTAAGAACAATATTTCTACTTAAAGTCAAACATAAACAAAACAAACCTTTCGGTACGCCCGTGCTTCCAGAAGTGTAAAGAACGATGGCAATGCTCTCGGCAGTGGCTTGTAGCAGCACTTCTACCTCGCTCGGCTTATCCCCCGGTAGGCCACTAGCTTCTAAAGATAGCTCGTCGAATGACACCGCTGGTATTCCACTCGCGGTGAACATAGAGGGATTTGCTGAAAGAAATAAAATAAGTAAGCGCCTGACGTTCTTATACATGCAATTCTTTAAATTAAAATTTTGCTATTGTCAAACTAAAGGTTTTACCTGAATTATCGTATATAACAAGAGAAGGCTCCGCATCTTTCAGGATATGCGAGATCCTGCCTTGCGGGAAGCTCGGGTCCATCGGCACATACGCTGCACCCGCCTTCCATATAGCTAACAATGTCATTATGGTACTGGAAATAATAACAATAATATACTTTTATATCAAGTAAAGTAAAAAGTCTAGTCAATAAACTTACATAGAACAAAGAAACTAATCTTTTGCTTTACTAAAATAACAAAGCTCATATTTAAATGGCCATTGTGAGAGGGTTTGCAAATATGGACAGTAGACACTTCTCTATTGTAGCTGGTAAGTTCAGTTCCTTAGCAACACTACATTATAAAAAAATACGAATAACTGAGTGTGTATACGTATATAAACTTACTTATGCGTGGGCTGCATGCACACAGCAATAACGAAGTCACCATCCCGGTTGGGCCCGACGGGGCGGGCGTGCGCGGCGATGGCCCGGCCCAGCGCGTTCGTGCGCGCTTGCAGTTCCGCGTAGCTCACACGCACGCGACTTGTTTCGTCTAGTAAAATAAATTATATTGTTAAACAATGCATTAGTTTTATTTATTTATTTATTTATTTTATTAATAACTGAATTCTTCTTGAAAACTTTCAGCGGTTTATATAATTACGAACAAAATACATTTTAAATACTATTTAGGACAATGTGAGGTGTCACTGCGGGCCTCACATTCCAGCATTAGTTATACAGAACTGAGCAGAAATTAATGTATATAATACAATAGGAATATTAATGAATCAAACAAGTATTTAGCTCAGATGAGAATTGATCGCACGGACACATTTCTATGTCTATTGAAACGGAATATTCTAAAAGTTCGCGGGCCGCGGTTTGACTACCGCTGTCTAGACTGACTCTTAGACAAACAATTTCTTAGTATATCAAAATATAAATATTTTACCATTATAAATGAGAGCGGTAGCATCTCTAGCTGTCAGAGTGTCCATCATGTTAGCAAGAGGTCCGGCCGGCGCTGACGCGCGCTGCCCGGTGACCACAGAAACGCGCGGCAGTGATCCCATTGTGCCTGTAACAACACACATGTTTAAATAGTAATCTAACAATATCGAATCGCTTAAAGCTTAATGGTTGAGTGCTCGAATTTCCTATCACCTGACCGAGGGTTCGAAGCTATTCGACTATTGTAAATATAATACAAACCAAAGCTTAGTTGGGGTTAGTAGGTATTAGGTTAGTAGATTGACGAAAAGCTGCTAATTTTTTACAAAATAAAATATTGGATATACATCTGTGGTAGTTCTGGACGCAAATGTTCTCTGTTAGAGTCTAGAACAACCCTATCCACATTGGGTGTCAAATTGAGAATTTAATTTGTCATGTCTAAAAGTTGTTTGACATTTGGCTAACCCCTTCCAGGATCTAGTGTTTTGTCCAAACCATATACTTCTCAGGCCGTAAAGTTTGAACAATGCTCTACCTAACTGGACAGTTAAAGTGAAGACAAAAGAATGCAGTTGAACTGTGCAGTTCTCATAGTTTTGTTAACATAAAAGCTGCTAGGTGTATAGCTGGCTGAACTTATACTGGCTTTATTTTTTTCTTATAATTATTGTAGATGGATTTACCACAAAGGTGCATTCCATATTCATCATTCAGTCTTTAATTATACGCCGATAGAATGTCTATAAAAAAACAATGATGCAGCTACTGCGTTTCTTGCGTCAGATAATTTTTATTTATGTTTAATTTATTCTATATTTACATATGTACTTATTATACTTGACATTCTTTCATATTCTGTACCACCAGTATATTTTTAATCTGTCATGACGTGCTTCGCAATTGACACTGACGTCTTGATTGTAGTTTTGGATTATGGATATTTCGAGCACAAAATGTCATCCAAATGACTGTACTTTGTTTCTAGGTTAAATAAGGTTTTTTTTTTTTAAATCAGTACAATAAAACAAGAAATGTTTATAGAAATACCGCTTTATGTAAATGCAGCGTGTTTAAATAATGTCAATTAACTGTCGATTGAATAAACGATAAAGTTGGCATGACAGATATAATTTTTACTACAAATTATGAACAATTGCAATGAATAATTAAAACGATTATGTCATAAAATATTATGTCAAAGTGTAAAGCAGTTTTATTTAATTTCAACCTCATTCTCAGTATTATGAATCGATTGCGTGTTTGAGGTCAATAACTTCTCTAGAAATGTTTGGACTGTTTTAATTAAACGTTGTTTTACGTAATGCTTGTATAATAAAGTTTTAATTCGTCGACATTGACCTTTTATTAACCTTGGAGATACTTTTAGTGTGTGATTTTTTAAACATTAGTTGATTTTTGTTAACATATTAATATATATATATATAACTACTCTTCGTAAGCTTGATAAAGCTTGTGTTAGGATATGGTTCACCACAATAATCGAATGGCGGGATTTGAACCTATGACCGCTTGATCGTCCGTACCTATAACCATTGGGTCTTGGTGCTTAATTTGTAAAATCAATGCGAAAATTAAGATGGACGGATGGAGAAGTTAGGGCTGGCAATCGTTGGATGTGGAAGGAGGACCGCAGACTGTGGCAGATTGGGAAAGGTCTATGTCCAGCAGTGGGTAGATAAAGGCTGATGAT
>JAODUI010000017.1:3066550-3078490 GCA_027563995.1 Papilio gigon | reverse complement strand
GCCCCCGATGGGCTCGAAACTAGTCGGTACTGACACCGAGTTGCACGTGAGTTAAGCCGTTTTATAAGTTATATAGATTTCTGTTAATTTACAAATATTTCTACTACCATTTTAACTAAGCTCTAAGTTTGTTTTAGGATATGGTTTCCAATAGTCTTACGTCGGAGTTCGAATTCTCGATCGCATGATCGGAAATCTGTAGCTATAACCATTAGGATATTGGCGATTTTTTATTTAACGTTGATACATCGTTTTGAATAAGAATTTTGTATCTTAAAAGGGTAAGCAGAATAGACGATTTGAAGCGATCTTAACTTACTCCTGTCGTTTGTACAAACGTTATTATATAATTTTCTTAAGAATGTCACAAATCATTGCAGTGTTATTTCTCTCGAATAATCTGCTGTGTATAAGAATTAGGAAACCCTCCCTTGCGATATCTTTGAAAACAAATAAACTATATTTGCTTAAGCATGTGTGTTGGCAGTGGTTCGGAACTTTCCTTCTTGCTTCTTCGCAGTGACTTGTACAGGTCCAAAGTGTACCTTATGAGTATTAAATACAAGTTATTTGTCCTTGACTGTTCACGGAAGTGACTCATGAACGTTGCACTGTGGTAAATAGCGATGATTCGTGTCAAGATTTAATTGCTTGCCGGCGGCGTTGCTAAGTATTTATGTTAAAGAATTTATAACATAATTACTTGTACTTGTGTTGATAAAACATCTGTTTACATCGATGTTGAACCTGTCTTAAAGAAAACGAAGCAATTAACTTGGTAATCCTTCCACCAGTAGCCGGATTATATGTAATTCTGTAGCGATTGAAATTAGTCGTGTTATACTGAAAATTGTCAAGAAAGCTGACAATGTTCGTTACATGTAGAACAAACAAACAACACAAAGTAAGTTTTTGAATTTAATTTTTCCTTACGGACATGTATCTCATTTTATGTCACAAAATAAATTTTCGAATATTTTGTTTCAGAGACCACGCTCATATTGTCAATGGATAGAACGACAAGGATGTTTTCGACTACAGCCAATGATTCAAAATTTGACAGTTTATTTGCTTTATCTTTTTTTTTCTTTTATAACCTTACTTTCCACTTTCATGTTTAAGTAAAAAGCGTGTGGAGTGTGTTATTAAATAGTTTCCTCATTTCTTCATTATTTTTTTCGTAAATCATGTCAATTTGTTAGTTTATCAATACATTATATGCTGAGCTAATGGACTATTTTGTTTAAATTATTTTACATTATAAATCCAATTGTGTTTTTGACTTATGATGGTATAGTCAGAGAAATGAATATATGACAAAGTTTTTATTCCTCATCTATTTTCTATTATAATCCACTTTTGAAATTTACTAAAACACATTTTATCTTCCAGTCGCTGGCGAGCTGTATTTCAAGCAGCGTGATATATCAAGATAACTCAAATCAAACCGAATGCCAATGCGTTACGTCGCAGACATCAACGTTTTGGCCCTCTAGTGACGCGGGGACTCAACTCTTTCCCATAGACGACGGAATATTTGATGACGACCCTTAAACTATGGACGGTATTTAATGTGCCATTTCACATCGAGCGCTCGACAAGTGAACACGTCGACACCGCGATCAATTGTGTTGTATTTATGATCTTTATTATCAGTGTTCATTGTTGTATTAGAAGTAAGATATTGATTCTATGTATACAGTATTTATATTGAATAAATTTGTTTTAAAATGTTAAAAAGTATTTTATTTGTGTAAGAAAAATTGAAACAACTCTTTACAATTTTGCTCCTACTTAATTGTTTAAGAATTTAAAGACTGAATGAAGTTATTTTTAAAATGTAAATTACAAAAACATCCTTCCAGAGCCAAAAACCTTTTACTTTTGTTTCTTTATTATAAATAATAACTAACTAAGAAACATGAGGACACGATAAATAAATAATTACTGTACACTTTATTAGGACGCAGAGAACAACGCCGTGCGACAGAACAGACTGGTAGACTTCATCAAGTCTGAGTCGGCGACGCTCAAGACAGAGATGGAGCAAAGAGGTCTGATCATCGGCAATCTTAACGACAAGGTACAAAATCTTTGAATGGTAACTTAAATCACTTTGCATATATTTATTTTACTAAATCCACTCCGCTTGCTGTACTAACTTTGTGCCATGCTAGTTATATGCTATGACTTAGTAATTAGCCTGAATGTGGATAGCTAGTATTTAGATTGATTGTGTGTAAGAGGATATGCGTAGGAAGGTTGTTAGTCGAATTTTTCGCTTGATAGAGGTAGACGGCGTAACTGGACAGGCTAAAGACGATATGTTTGTCAGTTGAGCAGAGCAGAGAAAGGCATAGAGCGTCGCGAGAAGCAGCTGAGCAGCATGGGCACCAAGCTGGAGCTAGCGCAGCGCGAGCAAGAGGAGGCGACGGCGCGAGCCACCACACTGCGAGAACATTTAGACAGCACCAACATTAAATACGAGCAGACGAAACAGACCCTCATGTCCACCAGCAAAGAGTTGAAGGTAAAGAACAAAGTACATTTGTACCACATTCATTGAACATACATTCTATTCTGTTCTGAATAAAATCTTTTAGAACAGTACCGATGACAACAACAGACTGCGGAACGACATGTCAAAGCTTCGCAAACAACTCGTGCAGCAGACAAAGAAGTACCAGCTCTTGGAGCAGATGAAGGCGGCCATGGAGTCTGAGAGGTAATGAGAGAGAGGTTACACGCAATGTAGAAAGAGTTAACAATAACGATGTATATTATTGTAACCAGGGAACGTCTGCGCCAGCAAGTGAGCGTGATGGAAAGGGAGATAATGTTGGGCAACAAGCACGCGGAGGCCGAGAGGAGGGAGATCGAGAACTTGAACAGGGAGAAGGACATCTTGAACAAGAACATACAGAAGATCCAGAGTGAGTTAACAGTTCCTTCAACATAATTCTGGTATAATATTGAATTGAAGTTAAACATTGATGTAGTAATGTTAGGGCTGAAGTGTTCTCATTTCGGGAGATAGAAACTTGGTTGAAAACTAAGAATTATTGGATACTAAAGCTAACTGAGGTGGATGCTGCCTGAGGTACAGTCTTCTTAAGTTGAAATGAGTTCCAGTGACTAGGAAAAAACTCTCTCAGTACTAGTTAGATTCTACATTAATATATATTTGGTGCAGATGACGCGATGGACAACCTGCAGCTGCTGAACCTGCAGGAGCAGCGGCGCAAGCAGCTGGAGCACGAGGTGGAGGTGAGCAACGCGCAAGTCAACAAGCAGCGCCTCGCCATCCTACAGATGGAGAAAGACAAGGACAGGTAGGTGATGATACACAGTTCCTGATTTCTTATCAAGTAAAATTAAAACAACAACGTTCTCATAACTCAGTGTGTAAACTTTTCATTGACAGAATGTTGGAAGAAACAATAGCTCTCAATGACAAGATAGACGAGATCACAGGTACAGTATTGACTTCGCATGAACACAATTGTAGCAATTAACGGCCATTGTCTTGTACAATTTATTCTTCCCAACTTTACTAAGTATCTTGCAATTAACGTTGCCCTCGATCCGAGGAAGCTTTAGTGGGTTATGTTACCTAGAAATAACAATTGATTCATTCTTCAGAATTCTAGATTTAAAAGTATTTGGTAAAATATATAATTTTCGGATTTTTTATGTTGTGTGAAGTTTTTGAAAATTTCATTGATACAAGCGTAAAATTGATAACTTACCTTCAAGTTTGTGGAAAATAGAAAGTTTATTAAAAAATGATATAGACGAAGTTGGTAAGATGATATATAATACATTAATTTTATATGCATTAATAACTTGAAATCACCAAAAACGGTTATAATTACTTCTAGAGTTGTAAGTCTAGCTAGTTGTCCCTAACGCCAGTCATGTCAACAACGTTTTGGGACTCTCTTGTAACCAGATCTGATTTCCTCGTAGAGGAGGTGCGTCTCCGTACCGCGGACATATTGGATCTGAACAAGGCGTTACGAGAGGAGGCCATCAAGAGCCGCAAGCTGTCAGTATCTCTGGACGCGACACGTACCGAGAGAAACATGCTCCACAAAAACTATACAGAGGCTGTCGACGAAATACAAGATCTGAAACAGAAACTGAAGGTAGTATGAAAGTTACAAAAGTGAAGGTAGTCGTAAAAATTGTAACAAAGATATTGAGGGCAGTAGAAACTTTACAGTTCAACAATTGTAGTTAATACAGTCTTAAGATACAAATAATAACTTATTTTTCCTTTTCATGCAAATTGACCATTTATTATTGTGACGTACTAACATATTTTATTGTCATAATTTATTGCTTGTTGTGTTCGTTACAATGCACTGGAAACTATTGCGACGTTTACAACAAGACAATTGATTTTCCTAAACGATCTTACTTTACTGGTGAATATATTGAATTTTTTTCACGACGTGGCCGAGATTATATAGAGAATGTTATGAAAAATTGAACACTTCATATAATTTACTTTTTAAACTATCATTTGGTACATTTTATAAAGGTTCTATTAGGACTTTGACAACTCAATGATTGTTTCCAGATGTTAGCATACCAGATCGAGCAGTTAAAAGAAGACATCAGCGGTAAGGAATCGGGACTGAAGTCGTGCGAGGGCACCCTTGCCAAGTGCAACAAGAAGAACGAGCAGCTGCGGGCGGAGGTGCAGGCGGGGCTGACGCGCCTCGCCGAGGCACGCGCAGACATCACCGCGCTGAGGCAGGAGGAGGCGCGCCTTAACAGGATTGTCCAGGTACTGAGCTTTATTTTTTTATTTCAAGGCACTTCGCTACTCACCACTAGATGGCAATAGTTACAAATTAAAACATGATGGTGAAAGTTCTTGTTCTATGAGTAAATGAATACTCGTTCATAGACATTAGTCTTCTTAATAGAAGTTTAGGCTAAGCGTCCTCTGCGCCCGGCCACATCAAGCCCGGTGAAACTGTAAATGGCTTTTTAAGGCAAACAGTGGCAAGCCTGTCAAAAAAAAAACACATTAGTCTTTTATACTATTGATGGAAGACATTGGTGTATGTGTTGGTGTAGGAGAGCGACGCAGCCCGCGCCAAGCTGATAAAGGACCTGGACGGCATGATGAACGAGCGCGACGTGGTGGGTGCACAGCTAGTTCGTCGAAATGATGAGATCTCACTTCTCTACGAGAAGATACGCATCCTGGAGGTCACCTTACACAGGGGTGAGTGACTTAGTAATGGTCCTCCATACACCGACGGTAACGAACAACTACAGCGACTGCAACCTGCGGTCTGTTTTATGAAAGTCAACTGTTGAACTTCGACTGTGTAAGAACTCCGTGTATGGCGACTATTAAAAGCGTCGGTGAGGCCTTGATAAGTAGAAATCCATGTGTACAGGCGAGCGTCAGTACGAGCAGCGCGTGGAGGACATCCGTCTGCTTCGATTGGAGATCATGAGACTGCGCAAAGAGAAGAATCTATTGTCCAAAGGCATTGAGAACATGACTGATTTGAGATTGGAGGTACCGTCATTATCTCACTCTAACAAAGTCGGCACCGACTAGTGTCGAGCACATCGCTTCCAATGAAAATCAGTAAGTTCCGCCATCTGGTGGGCGTATGTGTAATGTAATTTCTATCGCAGGTGTTCAATTTAGAGCGCGAGCTGGGGCGGTCTCGTCTGCGCGTGCGCGCGCTGGAGGAGGCGCTGGAGACGCCGCTCAACGTGCACCGCTGGCGCAAGCTGCAGGGCACGGACCCCGACAGCGTCACGCTCACACACAAGCTCCGACTCACGCAGAAGTACGCACTCGATACAAGTATTATAATTTCTCATTTCCACTAACCTAGATTCTTCAGAACATCCCACTTCAAGCGCCTCGAATTTTAATTTTAAAAAGCTTTAATATTGACTCAATCTAATAAAAAAAAATGTTTAATTCATGTTTAATGTACAGCAATAACGACTATGTTGCATGCATAAATCGCACTATCGCAGGCTTCTGAATTGAAACCAGTTTCAGTTTGCGTGAGAATATTTTTCGATTATCTTTAATATTTAAAAAATGTTCTATATAAAAGGCTATCGTCTTTAATGTCATTAAATTGAATGGTCACATTTCTTTGAATTGTGTTTTTTTTTTGATAATAGACGGCGTGATATGATTTTTTTATTTTAACGTTAAAGACGATAATTACGAACCCATTGCGTCGTCATCAGCCTTTGTCACCCACTGGAGATATGCCTTCTTCAATGTCTTCGACAGTATACAGCTTTCCGCATCCAAAGACTTCTCATTGTGTCTACGTAATATTGTATTGTAAACAGTGTGTACTGTGTGACAGGAAGGTGCTGGCACAGAGCGAGAAGCTGGTGCTGAAGGAGCGCGAGCTGAAGGAGACAAAGAACTTGTACGGCGCGGTGAAGGACATGCTCGCCCTGCAGCCCAGCCCCGAGATACAGGTAGACAAACAATGTTCCAGGTGTCACCATTTAACACAAATGTTTGACAGGTTTTTCATCGAATTACCATTTGAATTTAATTCAACCAAATGGGTGAGAAATAAAAGACATATTATAAAATGTCGAATTTTTTTAGCAAACTTTGAATCGGACTCAACGTGCGCTTGCGCAGCGCACTACGAAGATGAAATGCCTCATAGCTGGTAAGTTTTTATCCATAGCCTAAACTTTTTTTACTTTGTTTGCAAGATCCGACCATACACCTCAACGGCTTTTAGGCTAAATATTACCACTCTATTAAACTTAAAGGGCGACTGAACTTGATAAAATCGTAGTACCAGTAAGGAATGATATGGAAATCATAAACCAATAGTAGGTAAGCGGGGTTGCCATGCTAAAAATAAGGTTTCACATATTTCGCAAACTGTGTCTGTGTTTTATGGAATTTCATGTGGGTTAACACGCACGGCAGCGACTAGTAATTTCTATGTACGTAATTAATTACATAACGTTACGTGTTTTGAATTAATTGGTACTTATATAGCGAATTTTGTGTGTAACCACGACTTTCCATTGTCTATACAAAAAAATAGCTTTATTTTTTAATTATTTGTTTTTTATATAATGTCTATTAGAAACAAATGTGTTATTACAGAACTAGGAATGCGCGAGAACCAAGTGACGGACCTCAGACGCGAACTAGATCGGACCAACGGCGATTTATTGTCGTTCAAACAGAGGTACTACGAAATGAAGCGCGCGCTGGACGCGGACGAGGCGCGCCGGCTCCGCGTGCCGAGCGCGGCGCCGCCCGCCACCCCGCACTGACCAACTGAGACTTTGCGATGTTGAGTTAAACTGTACAAATTAAAATGACTTGTAAATACACATTATTTAATCAGACGGTATTTTTAAAACACATCCTTGTTAATTGTTACATAACCAAGTCGTTAGTCTCCGTTCACTGAGGGATCAATTAAATAGCCATTGAATTATTTGAGTGTTTGTTAACTTCAACACATGATCGCATGCGGGACCGTGCGGACCGTGCGGCACCGTGTGGCACCGTGCGGCACCGTGCGAGACCGTGCGGGACCGTGCGAGAACAAAATAAAACACATCGTAGTAATTAATCCGAAAACAATAGTTTTATTTAAGAACTTTCACTTTCTCATAAAATATACACATTGTTTTGTCATTAAACTAAAACTGTAAGTAATTACTAATTTTTAAATACCAATTTCTCACGTCCGTAGCGGGCTGGGCCGGGGCCCGGCGACTTGCGAGTTGGTGTCGGCAGCGCATTTACAAATCCATATCACTTAATTCTATTTAGAAAAAAAATGAAAAAAAAAAAACTAATCAAACGATAGCGTGATTTTGTACATTTCAAATGAAAAAAACATGTAAACCTCTTTTAGTAATTAAGGTGTGATGATAGTTCTATGTCGTTGATAACTTAAAATTAACAGTATTTGTTGCATGTCCGCCCCGCCGAGTGACTGCCACCCGTAGACGTATAACCTATAGATATTCAATTCGGAGCACAAGTGGCTAAAAAGGCCTCCAGAGGCTTTGTAGGGGTAGATTCCCTTAGTTTTATCATTTACAATACAAAATGACATTTCGAAAATCGACTCTCAATTAGACATCAGACAATTACTAAACACTGCATCTATAGATTATATATCTACGCTGCGAACCTTCAAAATGCACGAACAAATATCTAAAGTATATACTCTATATAGCAAGTAACATTCTCATATTGTTTTTAGAACAAAATCTATTATCGATTGTTTGATCCAACAACAAGATTGCCGCAGCACGAGTCCACCTGCAATCACGTCGCAACTCCAAGTGGGGTGTCCGCGGCAACTACCCTATACGCACATAACTAGGGCCCTATACATACACATAGCAAACAGCTAAATTTATATAAAAAAAGGTATACAAGCCACTCGGCGGGGTCTCCAGCGGGGGCATTTTACAGTTTGCCCGATTGCAACATACGAGAAATAAGGGAATGGACAAAATAAACTTAAACCATTCCAAAAAAAAAACAAAATATTTAAAGGACAAACCCAAAAATGTCCCAGCACAACCCGGCTAAGCCCCACACAATCAGCCGACGTCACACGCATAATATTATATATGCATAGCTGTCCTTACCAATTACAAACACAGAATCAACTATTCGCTCAAATGTTTATTTACTTTTTTTTAATTAATTCTTCAAACGCGACGTTTGCACTGACACACCTCGTTGTCTCGTCCCACACGCTCTCAGTACAAGTCCACTGTCTGATAGTCCGCTGCAGTGGTGCGGCACGGCGGGGCGCGGTGCGGCGCGGTGCGGCACGGCGCCGCGCCGCCGTGTCGGCCGGTGCAATGCAAACGCCGCCGCTCGGTTGTATCACTCGCTGGCTTACGACATACGGTACTTATGACATAGTTGCGATGGAATCAATAAAACTATTGTTTGTCTGTGTGTCGCGGTACTGTAACGTAGCGCGCCGCCGCCTAGTGCACGTCAGAGCTCTCCTGCTTCAGCGGGTCCGAAGTGTTGATGGGCTGCAACATACAACATTATATTGTAGAACGGTTGCTCGCCAGAAATAGTTAAAAAAATAGGAGATCTTATAAAGACCAGGTATGAAATATTGATTTTATTCTTCGCCTCAAATATCAGAGGTGTCTTTTCTTTCCTCCCTTTTATACATAATTTACATTCCTACTCCTCACTTTAAAGATTAGTGAGCTAGACTCTTCATTGCTCTTATGCCTGAGTCACAGGTAACGAGATGTCGCAGAGCCTAGAAGGGGCGTGTGGCGCGTGGTATATGTGCTCATACGACGTACCAAGCCGTCAGAAAGTTTATGTAGGCCTATACTGACTAGTGAGATGGGCGGCTGCGCGGGCTGCGGCGGCGGCGCGGGTTGCGGCGGCAGCGCGGGCGGCTCGTGCACGGTGGTGGAGTGCGCCGCCTGCGCGCCGCCGTAGTAGCCGCCGTTGACGGCGTCGCCGTAGGGCGCGGGCGCTGCTAGAGGCGGCGCGGGCGCGCTCAGCACGGGCGGCGCGCCGCCCGCCAGGAAGTAGTCCTTGTTGACGCAGTTGCGCAGGCACTCGGGGATACGACCGACGATCGCGCGCCGGATCTCCGAGGCGGCCATCTCGCGCAGCTCTTGCGCCGACGCGTCCGAGTAGAACGCGGCGTGCGGCGTGCACAGCACGTTCGGCGCCTCCTTCAGCGGACCCTTATCACACATAACACGTATACATCATATCATACTAAACTACATAATACGTAAGTTTAAAACAGCGTTGACTTATGGACGTGCTAAAGTTATCAGCATACGGAAGCGTTGCTTGTGAAGACGGCGGTGCGCGTTACCTGGAACACGTTGAAGGGCTCGTTCTCGTGCACGTCGAGCGCGGCGGCGCGGATGCGGCCCTGCTTGAGCGCCGTGGCCAGCCCCTCGTCGTCCACGAGCCCGCCGCGCGCCGTGTTCACCAGGAACGCGCCTGTAATCACGCGACACAACACGTCAACAGTGTACAACATTGCACACAATATACAAGAAGTTACTGTAACACAGGAACTCCTGTATGTTCTAGGATTTTTGAAAGTCCAAAAATTTAGGTCGTTATCGTGTATTTTATGGTACTGATTACCAATCTAGTAGTCGTGGGTTCGAACCTTAGTCAAGCTTAGTTGGAGTTCTAGAACAAATATTAGCAAATTAACAAAAATGTATGTTTTTTTATGCCTGACTATAAATGCAATTTAATTGTAAAACAGTGTATACATGTACCTGGCCGCATCTGTTTGATAGTGAACTCGTTGATGAGGTGGTGATTGTGTTCGTTTAGGCTGCAGTGCAATGACACACAATCACTCTGGAATAGGAGGTCCTGCAACACACAGTATACTGCTTTATATTGTTCTTAGATATAAACATTTTAACGGAAGAAACACATTTCCTTTCCACAAGGATGATACGGAAATTATCTATAATTTTAAAACAGAAATAAGTACTTTTTTAATTAAAGGTTTATGGGAATTGTAATATATTGAAAAAAAAATTAAGTATCAATACACATCTTGGCAGCACCGTTAAAAGTTCCATCGACACATACAAAACTTAAAAATGTACTAATCTTTGAATGCAGATGGCGCTGTGGTTATTTATGTAATATATCGTACCTGCAGTGTGTAGACCCTGGTGAGTCCTAAGGACTTCTCGATGCCGTCGGGCAGGTAGGGGTCGTAGAAAATGACGTTAAAACCGAAGGCTTTGGCCCGCAGCGCGACCGCGGACCCGATGCGGCCCAGGCCCACGATGCCCAGCGTGTCGCCTCGGATACGCGCGCACCCCGTCGCCGCCTCGCGAACCTGCTCTGGACCTGCAACATGCATATAACAATTATAGTACACAAGGTCTTTTTGAACGAAGTCGCATATCGTGCCGCTAGTTTCCAACAAAATTCACACATTTAAGTATTCTTACTCTCATCAAAATAGAAAATTTAAAATATGAGCAAATATATATATTGAGATTCTAACAGTAATTGTCCATATTCAAATAACATCTTCATCGTCATAGAACTACAATGTAATTGAGACTGGTATAAAAATGGAGAGATGCACTGATTAGGGTAACATTTCAATGTGTAGTGGGGAAGAGGAACAAACGCGGAGGCAGGTGGAACAACGGCGACGAGAACAAAGACCATTCATTCTCAGATAACTCTAGATAAAATGTCGGGCGCGCGGCGCGCGGCTGCTGTGCGCTTTCGAATCGTAAGAAAAATAGCGGTGGAAGTTATGTTACTTTTTTCTACTACAACATAGTAAATAAATATACATTTTTTACCTAGCTTTGGGCTAAAAATTCGATGTAAACATTAACTGCATTAGCCAATTGTTAAATGGTCAGTAAGGGAATCCCTCAGTCAAATTTTAGTAGAAGAAAGATAGGAACCAAGGGATTGCGAAACCATTCTGGGAAAACCCATGGAGTACTCTCGAGGAAGATCAACACTGGGTACATCCGTGAGGGGCTTCTATAAAGCTGAACTAAGAACCTGCACAGTCAGCATTGCAAAATTTATAAATAGTTAAATTTCTATTTCCCTTTATTTAATATGATTTTATTAGTTATGTGCCTTATTGCGTGCTTTGTTCTATTCTTATTAAATGTTCAATGTAGCAGTTAGTATGAGGAGTCCACCGGAGCTGCCGGTCTTAGTGAGTAGCGAGTCGGAGTGCGGATATTATAGTAGAGTGGACTCGTGTACCTGTGAACTTCTTGCCCTCGCGCACCATGTTGGCGAGCCAGTAGGTCCGCCGGTACAGGTTCAGGATAAGACATAGCGAAGCATATTTTTTTCAATTACACGTACGTACATCGCTCTGATTTTTTTTTACAAAAGTGTTGTATGTATTAAACAAA
>JAODUI010000017.1:3052931-3066450 GCA_027563995.1 Papilio gigon | reverse complement strand
AAGTAGTTAATAAATAGCGATTAATGCACATTTTAACTAATCTCTCGAACGGTAGCGATCAATAAAGGTGAAAATTATTTAATAAAAAACAAATAATTTTATAAAATTATTAATTAGAGCATTAAATCATATGCATAAAACGTATGTTACAAAAAATATTATAAAAAAAGAATTGCATTTGTACTGATACATTAATAAACTGCGATGTATTTTATAAACAAAAAGCATTGCATATTTCAAATTTAGGCATAACTAGAAGCGCTCGCTGAGGCAGACGCATGTGCGTTAGCCGCGCCGAATGCTCCGGGGTGGCCGCCACCAGCGCAACATGGCGGGCCACCGTGCGGCCCCGCGACGTGACCGTGCACGCCCGCTGCGGCGCTGCTGCTAGCGTGCGCATGTGCACCAGCGTGGCTGCCGGCCCCGTAGCCTCCGGCAACCGCTCCATTATGCCCAGCGGAACCACCATGCCCACTTCCAGACCCGTGACCGCCCTCCTCCACGCCGTAGCCCGGCACGTTGCACACCGCTATGCCTGCAATGCGCACACGCAATGAGTTAACTTTACTTTGTTACGACACGTAATTCCTAAATCTATTTAGTTATCTACAACCAACATACACATACCAACAGACTTGGCTCATTTAAGTAACTAGTAGTTGCCAATTTTTTTACTTCTAATTATAAATATCTTTATGCATATTGGCTGTACCTATGTCAAATTTCATGTTCATCTATGAACGCAATTTTATTAAGAACTGGTACAAAGTTGTCGGGGCACATGTTATTATATTATATAAAATTTGACCTTCAAACCCACCCAATTCCCCTGCGGCTTTGACATCAATATTATCGACGCCCGACCCGATGCGGACAATAATACGTAACGCCTTGAACTTCTCCAGGTCCTCCTTGGTGAGGATGATAGTGTGCCACATGAGCGCGCCCACCGCCTCGTTGAGCACCTTCTCGTGGATCTCGGAGGTGGATTGCGCGTCGCAGAAGGCCACCGTCGCCACATCCTTCAGGATTGGCATCTCCACCGTGCAGTCACGCCCGTCTAGTAGAGCCACCAGCGGCCTGCAACGTTACAGTTAACAATTATTACAACTATTACTCTTTGGATGAAACTGGGAAATATCTTTGAGAGAACTTACATCTAGAAGACAGTGGACGACCACATACACCGACATGGACGTACTTATGAAAACATAGAAAGTATCAGAGTACCTAACATAATATATGGTCGTCTTTTAAACCTTACCGACAATATTAACAAAGGAATTTAATTCCCATTAATACGAATAACATTTTGTAGTAATGAGAGTTAGCGTACATTGTAGTTTATCTACGATTAAAAATATCCATTGTGAATTCGCAGCGGTTAGTTCGTATCAGCAAAGTATAAATCAACAACGGCCTATGTACGCGTATCGTAATTTTACGCAACTTGAGCGTATGACCGTCAAAAGTGACATAAGCAAATGTCAACGAAGCCGTGCAAATGAGGTCGGCACATCGTCTCGACGGTAAGCCGATTGTTATTATACCATCTGAAAACATTGCTTCATATAGCTTTGCTAAAAGTATAAATGCTAGCACTGTTTGGAGGCATTTGAACCCTAAATGAGACGTGACCTGACAATAAATTTGTACCGATGTGCCAACAGTCAAAACCCTGGAATGTTTTCTAACGTCTGGTCTATCGTATAGAACACATATAGACAGTGAGTTGAACCGCGTAGCCGCCGCACTCACGGCGCTAACTTTACGACGTATCAGACAGAACCCATACAAGGCACGGTAATGTTAAGTTTATTGCATTACATCTCATTTTGTCATTGTTAAACATATTAAAACGTTATAATAAATAAGATTTAAACTCGAGCAATGTATTTAATAATATTAAGTTATATTGGATTCATTTGCAGGTTATTAACAGTTGATGACAAATGACAATTAGATTCTCAGTAAAGTCACATCACTATGTTTATAAATGTAACCGTTCATTTCAGCTGTGGAGGCACGTACAGGTCGCAAACTGTACATCTTGAAATATGTGCAGACGTGATCCGCGATACCTCACACTTAATATCGACTCTACAAAGTAAACACGAACGTCGCTGGCGCAGTTGTTAAGCGCTTGACCGGGTCGGACCGTACTCGACATTGTCCAGGTTCGATCCCCGCCACGTACCAAGGTGTTTTTTTTATTTTCGAATTCCATATGAACATTATCCGACGTTCTTACGGTAAAGGAAAACATCGTGATGCAACCTGCCATATATCGGAGATGAAATTCAAAGATATGTGTGAAGTCAACCAACACGCACTGGGCCAGCGTGGTTGACTATGGCCTAGTCAATCCTAATAATGGGGTAGGCTCTTACCCCTCGGCGGGGACGTATGAGGAGCTGTAATGATAAAAGCAATCACGTGGTAACAAGCCAAATTACAATTATTCACCAGAGCAGAAAAACGTTTTAGTTTTCTTTTTTAAATTATAACCTGCGTTTTTGGAGCTAGAGTTACTATTTTTTTTTAATTTTTGCTAAATATTTTCTTAAATGTTTTAAACTACTGTTACTACGTCTTTGTTATATAGCGTCGACATATTTTTAATACACTGTGGAAGGCGTTGGGAAAGGCCTATGTCCAACAGTGGGCAGACAAGGGCTGATGATGATGATAGAATAATTACAACTATAAAGGTATTACAAAACGAGACTGTTTTTAACAAATGTGAGTATAATTAAAAAACGTAATGAATTAATTAGTTAAACGGTCGCGAGGTAAAACGGCTGCTTTCAAGTTAATGAGAACAGCAACGAGAGGGAAGCCTCACTCAATTAATCATTATAATTACAAGCTGCCGGAATAAAGGAACCGAAAAATTGTGCACCAGTTTTATTACGTAGTCCTCGATTAATTAATGTCGGTTGACATTTTCTTAGGACGTTTTTAATCTTACTAAGACTATAAATGCAAAAGTTTCGATGAATGGATGTTTGTGAGCAGGTGACTGCGAAACGGATAAACATATTTGTAAAAAAAATGGTACAAAGATATTTGAATGCCTGTAAACACCCGTAGGCTACTTAGTACTATTTCAAATACCGCGCGGACGAAGACGCGGGCAAAAGACAATATGCAATATTAGTTTAAATACTAATTAATATAAAAACAGTTCAATCGCATAACAAAAAAAATAAATGAATTAAACACTTCATTAAATGACCAGGCCTACACTATGTAGTACTCTTCCATACATCTCTATTAGACATCAGATCTGAACTCTCGCCCTTCTTATGCATATTTTTTTTTTTAATATTGCATTGACTAATTAAAAAAAATACAATCTCCTAAAATTATCACTAGTCGTTATCAAACAAGTATAAAATTCATTATACAATTTCTGTTTCAACTCGTTCACCCCTAAACAATCAAGGCCCGAGTCAGAGGGAATAAACTAATAACTTTAAACTTTCATACTAAAGTAGAATTATTATTAGCATTGAAAGTTTGTTCGGGGAACGAGAAAGTAATACGGCGCGGCGCGAAGGGACTTGTCTCAAATTCCCAACAAACTTCGGGCGAGACTTCGCCAACTGATTTGGGGAGGGGAACAAGGGGGTGCGCCGGGAAAGAAGTGAAGCCATTCCTAAGTTTTGATAGAAACCAAATAGGATTAGCGGCCAAGAAACAAATAACACGAAATATCATACACAATATTCAATCAATTTTATAAACAAAGTAATAAAGTACTACACCTAAATCTAATAGTTTTTCCTCACAAATATAAATGACTGAACCGATAGCCTATAAGCTAAGGGTACGAATTTCCGATCACGTGGTCTTGAGTTCGAACCCGCCCATTGGACTCTTGTCGTAAACCATAAGACAAACTTAGAGCTCAATTTGAATGGTAAAAGAGATATTAGTAAAATAAAAAATCTAGTAATATCTTAAGTGAAAAGTAAATGTTGATAACGATGGTCCTCCATTAATTCGACGTTCGACGTAGAGGCGGAGGCTACGTAAAGATGTAGCACGCGGCCCGCAATGCAGAAGTCGAATGCGATATATATGAAAATACGAGCTCATAAATCCGTGCGTCGGCCATCGCTTTGAATATTTTACGATGGTGCAACACTTCGTATTACGTAACTCGATTTAAAAAATACGCGTGGAGCACACGTGCTTACCAGTATATCCTATATCTTTTTGTCTACTGACAGTACAGTTATATTTTTCGCACGAATTTATTATCCGTGCTATGTGGCCGCTAGTAACGTGAACAGTGTGACCTATAATGTAATGCTTCAATGATTGTAATAGTTACGGAATGTTCTGTACTGTTCTAAAGTTTTTTGTTTTTATTAATTAAAACTAAAGCAGCGTAGCCGGCTTTATCAAGACCAGTGCGACGCGACACTATTATGACAGTTTAAAAATGACAACTGTGACGGACTATCACTTACCTAGATTGCAGGGGTCCGTTGGCGATGGGACCCCGCATGCTGTCCATACGCGCTCTCTTTGGCATCATCTTGCGTTTGTCCATTTAAAGCGGCAGAGCCGCTTTAACCGCCGCTCCGCAGCGCGTCACCTGCAATTAACATATGAAACAATGATTATCTTCAATATACAGAGGCTACAATAAACTGACCACATAAAGAAATATTATCCGGAGGCATACGGGTCATCACTCTCACCGCCGCACTCAGAGCAGTTTAGTGGTTGTGTATTGATACACCCACTTAGTATATCAATTATTAAATCTAACTGAGTCAGTGAATACTATAAGAATGGCAGGTGGACTTAATCTATTTCCATTTCTAGTCTCAAAATAATTAAATCTATCAATGAAAATAGGTCAACACCTAGGTCTACTTTGTGAAGGTTAATATTATCGCCGGCACTCAGACATAATACAATAGATAACTCAATAAGGAGGTCATTATAAACCACTCAAAAATGCTTGTACTTACAAATAACTACTGCACATAAGTAACAAAGGGTGTGAGTTCAGATACGAGCGGACAGAGATGTATGGAAGAGTACATACTGCGCCGACACTACGTGGGGGAAGGGGAAGTTGATGATGATGACTATAAAAGTAACCATGTATATCCTGCGATCATTGTAAAATAAGTGACTGTCATGCAAAGTTTGTGCCGAGCAAACAATTATTCGATACCAATAACACGGTCAAAACAAAGCACTGACATTAACCTAGCCTCTAATAGATTAAAGCAACGCGTCTCAACATCATTAAACAGAAATAACAAAAAAAACTATAAATGATTTAATAACCGACACTAAAACACCTTACGATAAACAAAACATTTATATTTTTGTGGTAAATAATGTCACGGCTTACTATTTGGACAAATACAAAAGTTTCTTAGCTAAGCAATAACTGAGATGGTGTCAAATATAAATAAAATAACGCTGGATTGTAGCGACATCGGAGATCTAACAATTTGGATAACTCCAGCGTTTCGTTCCGATGAGTGAATTACGTTGAGAAATGTACTCGACAAGAATGAAATGCAAAGGAATAGAGTGGCAATAGCGGGCAAATGAATTCGGAAGCCAGGGTAATGGAATTACCGATTCCTGTGCGAGCGCGCTGCCGCGTGCCCGCGACACTCATAATCTTATTTGCTAAGAAATTCACAGACATCTTACTGACACGCCTTAAATTATACTTTAATAAAATGTTTCTTTGTCACATACATTTCACTTCAAAAATTAAACATAATTCAATCTAATATTATAACCTATATACCTAATGTGTCCTATGTTAAACATAATACTCTTGAAATATGTAGGTCATACATTATATAGGACATCTGTTCTTGACAATTCTTACTTTACAATCGTGGCGAACTTAGCCCACAATCATTATTCCCGCTCAGGGAGTGATCTTCACTAATTGTTAACATACAAGTACAGGTCACATTGTAGGTTAACACCACTACAACACATTATACAATGCCCGTGGCGCAGTGTGCCGTGCCGTGCCGTGCCGTGTCGCGGCGAGGCGACGCAATTTAGATGTAACTACATTCAATATTCCCGAGGTCACCCGTGCTCTTACATTGTCACACTATTATTTAGCACTTGTATCAATCTAGACTATCTACACCTTACAAACTAGCTACATTGTATGAACGATTATTTTTTATACCAATTGTATAAATATAATTCCAGTCGAGGCGCTTTTTTTTATAACACATTGATAACGTATAATCACTAGTCACTACAAATGAAGCGACGCCTGCTCGTAAGCAATAAATAAGTAGAGTGGCAGAGATTGTATCTCCGCCTACATCGAACCGCACTTGTAATTCCGGGGCATATTTGAGAAGACATCATCTGTGCGGGGACCGCAGCGCAGTGTCGTATAAGTTAGCAATATTTATCACAATGGTACACTGCGTACAATGTTATGTAGGATTTACCGTCGTCGCACACGGCAAGCGCTGGCGGCGCGCCAAGCGGGGCACGGGCTGGGCATAAATATATATGACAAACGGAGACTTCATACAATACAATAAAAAAGTACCGAGACGTTAATGTGCGCCAGGTTAATTCATATGTAACGAATTATTAATACTATTTAAAGTGTAACACGTACGACATCTACCGTTTGTACCAGTACGATAGACTGTACACTATACTGGACTGTAATTAATATAAATACCGCAACAAAACCATCTTCAATAGTGGTCTTGTCAGTAATCCATATGCGTCATCTGTAAAGGATCTGTTTTATGAAGAGAATCAGAGTCGAAAAGCAACCGTATCTGTTTTTCTGGAATACCCACGCATTTTCGGGACATTGGAAATAAGGGCGACAATAGAAAGATTAAATACATGAAACATTTGGCGTTTTACGTCATTCACTTCGATGAAAAGTGACATGTCACTTTAAAAATAGACGAATCAATATGTAGATATGTGGTGGTTAATTTCGATAACAAAGCAAACTAGAACACGTCACACGAATCGTGTGCAGCGTTACAATGATGAGCGGAGACAAGAGTCAATTCGAATCACTCCAGGTCGGAATCGATAGCAATTGCCGGCACATTGAGGCCCCGCAAGCGGCCCTAAACACCGCACATGACGTACACGTCTACACTGTGCACTAAAATACGCAGCTACTTGTTTCAGAGACGCGCAGTAAACACATTTGTTATGTGCAATATTCTTTGAAAACTAATTAAAAAAAAACTCATCTTGTTTAAAAAGCTCTTGTGTTTGTTCCAAATACCAGTAATTTGAAGCGTCAATAACATAATATTTAAGGGACTAGCGGTCGTGGGTTCGAAACGCCATTCCACTATGATCGTGAACCGATATACCAACACGAGCGAATCACTAGCAGCGCTATAAACATAATAATAACTAGACATCAAGAAATATAAAACTAAAATTTTCATCGAGATCGTAAAAACGATCGTTAGCTATGGCTGTTAAAGGAAAAACTTAGCGGTGGGCAATAACAATGGGTGCGGCAGATAACAGAGTTGGCCGAGTGAAATATAACGACCAGAGCAAAACAATATAAAGACATAAAGTTGGCAAACTGGCAGATACCGCGCCGCGCGCGCTCTTTGTCTAGTCCGGGGGATGGCTTTATTTATTGCGCTGATAGTAATATCTTTGTAATGCTCCTCCAAGTGAACGCCGCGAGCAACTAACAACCAACACAACAACAATTTAAACGATGAAACGTGTCGTGAAGATACTAATTGTCGCCGACGACTCCGGCCACTTGGGGATTGCAAAAAAAATTGGCTATTCCATACTGCAATCTATCATCCAATCCAATTCAATTTCATTGAGATATTTTCAGCTATTTTGGAGATACGTGATAACAAACATCCATACAATATGTCAAAATAGATGGAGTACATCGATTCTTAGACGACATATAAAATTGTCAATGAAGGGAGATGCGCGAATCTACAACAAATCAGAACTGAAAATCAAACGTTTTCTTGTACAAACATAAAATTATTTTAATTACTATAGACTCGGATTTAAAACATATATTAGCGAACCTAACTATACTTAGTAATTACAAGAGCATTATGCAAAGGTTAGCAACATTCGGCCGGCAGCGGGGCGGCGGCGGGGCGGCGGCGGGGCGAATTTTAAATATATTCTAAACGTGTAATAATAAACACATCTCGGGCGCGGGTCGTCGCCCACTTGCTACACTATTAATAACACGAGAAAATTCTGCGGTCATACGTTTAATCATATTTAACATCGACTTTCTTCAAAATTTTGACGTGCATGGCGATGGCCTCAGCATTTACGAGTAATGGCAGTACTTTAGCTGTATTATTCGATTTTAAATACTTCAATGAACAAAGCTATATACCACACAGATGATATAGTTTTAAATTGTACCATATGTAGTTCATTTACCTATTCCATACGTATTACACGTTTGCAGAAATAAAGTTTAAATTATTTTAAAATACTTTTTGAGAGATAGTATCGGACGCCGCTGGCCGCCAGCCCTTGATAACCAATAATTAGAGTTGACACCATATATTCTAGATATGCAATAACGACATATAGCATTTATATATTGAAGTATAGAACGGGCGTATGTCGGTACACGTGTCGCGGCGAGCGCGGGCCGGAACTATCGCGCGGTTACGCAAGCCGCGAGGCGCTCAATGGCCCGTTATCGACAATTGTTTACAATTAGAGGCGCGGCGTGCGCTCGCAGTCAGCGCGCGGTACACTTGTGCAATGCACGGTATCGCGCCCACAACATTAGCCGGCTTAATGTCTTGCCATCATTTCTAAATATATCGCACACTGAGAGATACGAGGGGACCGTAAGCGCACAACAGCTCTAAATGCATAACTTTTTCCCAACCGTCTCACAGTTAAAACACATTACTGAATTCTATAATACTTTACTTAATGCTCAGTTTACATACATCCAGTACGGACATTTTTCATCTTGTGACTGGAACGAGTGTCATTGTAGTTGATAATGACATCTTCTTAAGGGTAGATTCGAGTCCCACTATAAGGACCTGTATTCGACGCTATAGAGCTGGGGCAGCACAGCGACGCTAGTTATCTCACCAGCGGCGGGGTTAACCTTCGACCGAGCCGTGCAGTGACACGTGAGCGATGAGTAACTTATATAGCGATGTACACTTTTATAGCTTTTATAACATTTAAAAGTTTATAATACAAAATGTAGCCTTAACAGAAATATAAAAACCTTTGCTATATTGTAGAAAAATATAAAAAAAAAACTGCGATCGTAATAAATGATATCCTGGGATTTTTATATTCTTGGTCGGGTTCTACACGGCTTGATAAACAAAAGCAGAGTTGCCAGATCAAACAAAACATCGAATATTAATTATGGATATACAATAACTTGCTAATTAAATTGGACAAGCTATCACAATGGAAAGTTATTTTTGACATTAATTGATGTTGTGGGCGAAACAGTCAAACTCCGATAAATTCAAAAGTAACTTAATTCAGACATCATCAGATTTATAAATAGATTTTATTTACATTTGTACATGTAAATGAGTGATGAGTACATGTAAATTCTGCACCATAGTCATATTCAGAATATCATCGAAGGCATGACAAACAAAACAAGAACATCGTAAGCCTTTGTGTACATTTATAAATGTAACCCACATAGTAGTGCATAAAGTGGGTATTACGTAAATAGTTAACACACAGTTATGGCACTTTTGGCAGCGGCACAATGGCACACATCTTGGCAACGCTGGCTGCAATTAGGGAATAATATCGGCGCAACTGTTAATCCTGTTCGCAGTTCAAAAAAAACTGTTAATTAAAAACGGAGCACTCTCGAATAAAAATCTTTTATTTATTTTAAACTTTCTTATTTTGCCATGTAAACATTGATAATGACGTCACATTCCACCAATAATAGGCACATCAAACTAGATATTTTGAAGTACATAAGTCATGCATACAACTGCCAATTTATAATATAATAAATACTGAAAATTACTTTATTCGCCTTTCATTTCCTTAAATAGCAAAGATATTATTTACAAGTTGAGCACATAATTCGTTTAATCTTGTTTTGAATGTCCAACATAATCATCGGCTTCCGCTGCCGAAACATGTGTACTAAAGTACAAAGTCTTAACGGTAAATTAGGGGTATAACGACATAATTGGCCGATCTTGTGACAAAATTGTAAAAAAAAGTTAACTTCGCGAACAATATTTTTGTTGTACGGACAGAGCGCTTCATTTAGACGCTTCAAAGAGCGACGCGAGACGTACAAAAAATAGTGTTAGAATGTATTGGAGTCGCAAAAACTAGCAGACCTTGCGTTCTTAGTAGCGACAACATCTTTTTTACATTCTTGTTCGCGATTTCGGCTGCAGTCACTCTTCTATAAATACACACTGTCGTCTCTTTACCGGAATACTACACACTCCGAACAAGCACAAGAATACATCTACATCTTAAAGCCGTCTTAATAACCGTGGGTGCCCACCATCGTAAACAGGTGCGAATTTGCAGTCTTGGACGTCCTGGGCCCCGGCCCAGAACATTTAAGTACTTTGAGTTATATCTTGATTTCATCAGTGTATTTTTTGTCATGTTTGTCCACCCCTAAAATCTTCGCCATTGGTTCTGCTGTTGGTAAACCTCTTCGTTGGTAAGCCTCTCAACATAATGATGTTAATGGATTAAAATATTCAATGGAATACGTCACAATGTATTTGCGACAGTTGCAACTAAAGTTTTAAAAAATCGAGAATAAATACGCTTAAACATAATTTGCCGTAATTGTCAGTATCGTTAACGCAAAAATGGTGTTATTTTGGCGTTGATAAAAAAATATGCGATTTATGTAACCGTTATCTCAGATTACTGGCACATTACCTGCATATATGATAAAACGGTAGACTTTGTTCAATAACGTTCACTATGCCGAATCGATGCTAATACCAGTTTTTGTTACTTTCAAAGTATACTTGTTAAAAGTTATAAAGATCTAGAAATTTCGAGTTTAATTTTAACCATAACTACTAGAAACTATTAAAACTTTCGTGAGACATTTCACTATACTACTTATAAAACGGCTTAACTCACGTTGAGCGAGTGAGCGGCGGGCCGCGAACGCGCTATAGTACCAATCCCACTCACCCCGAAGAAGAGCCCCCGATGGGCTCGAAACTAGTCGGCACTGACACCGATGTACACGTGAGTTAAGTCGTTTTATAAGTAGTGTAACTACTACACTAAGAGTCTGTTAATCAAATTAAATTTTTTAAAGACATGTTTGTGTGTTTGTTTGTCTCTAAGTCTGCGTCTCTTACGATTATCTCCGAAACAGCTTGTCCGATTGTAACAAGACTTTACTGGAAGGTAGGAAGTTACATGCAGGAGTTAGAATATTTTTGTATTCTACGGCGCAGAACTTAATAAAATATATCAAGGAAAAGATCTGAGTAAAGTTTCTTGTTACGCACATATCCCGACCTTCCCCACACCCTGTGAATTAAGAATAAGGGTGGTACTTACGCCGCAGGGCCATAAACCGTTCTCGGTCGGCGGGCCAAACATTTACCGCCCTACATTTAGCCTCGGAAAGTTCAAGGCTGCCTAAAACGACCAACAACTTTATTATTGTGAATTAATTTAGCAAGTACACATTCTGATAACTTTCCTTTTTATAATAGACCACTCAGTTACTCAGTAAAGACCGGGACTTCTCAAACGTTTATCTGCAGATCTTAACGTAACACTGATAAATAACCCTACAAGAAAATCATAAAATTAACTATTGAATAAAATGAGGTTCGTATTTCAATAAAGGGCTTGACCTTTCGTAAAATACAGTACCAAAAAAATATATCATTTCAGCGACGGGTGGGCCTTGTTTATTAATGTTAACTCTAGGATGTGCTCCAGGACGTAAATCTTATCGCAAACTCGCGCGCGTCGGGCGGCGAACCCGTATCATAATTTGAGAAAACACTGACTTTACTACAAAATACTTTTATTAATGTAAACGGTTTATTTCTAAGCCAAAAGTCTTGCACGTTTCTGTTTTCGTCATTTTGATAGATAACAAATAAATTCTAATTCTCTATATCATCGTGACCACATGGTTTTCATACATATAGTACTAGTGATTGTCATGCAACCTGACACGCACGCTTGCGTGTACAGGAACATGGAATCTGCTATATGATGACAACAAGTTTTTGTACTAAAGTTACGATTGTAACTTATAATAACAGGCGCATTTACATATTTCAACTCTCCGCCGTAAAATGTTACATCTCTTAAGACGAATAGGAATAAAGATTTAGGCACACATTTATTGTTCGTATGTGTATGAACTCACCAGCGCTGCTGTTGTGACGTAGTCAGGGCGCGATCACCGGTCCATCGGCGCACCGGCATTGACTTGACGCTGTGGTCGGCGCCACCGCCGCCGCACCGCCGCACTCGCTGCCCGCGCACCGCACCGCGCACTGTACGACACGCACCACACGCCGCGCACTCGCACGCACTAGCTCGCCACGCACACGCACACGCAATGCACCAAACAACACAACACTACGCGCACCACGTCACCTGCAACAAACAAAAGTAAACGTTAACAAAATCAATTTACTCCGAGGTAGTATCTTCGGCAATAGACTAATACTTATTTTGGAATTTGTCGGAAACTGTTCAACCACAAAGAAACAAAAAAGTTCCCTAGCAACCGTCTAAATTTTTCAGACTCGTGTATTCCGGTCCGAGAAAAGAAAGATTCAGTGTTTTCACACACAGGAAGTTCTCTACACAAATGTAAATTTAATTCAAATTATGACACAATTTTCTAACATTAGAAAAACATTAAAAAAGTCTGTTTACGTGCATGATCTCATACAATGTCAGTTGAAGGTCGAGCCGTGTGTTCTTTTGACACTCGCCGTACTAAAAACTTTCCCGAATTACGCAACAAAGACAATTTCTCCATAGTAACGGACCTTTTTACGACTTTGTTTATAAAAAAAAATATAAATACCATATTTATATTTTTTTTTATAAACGTTTTTACGTAAACAAATATGAGACTGTTATCTTAATTTTTTAATTATTAAAGATACAAGTGGAGGTTTTAAACTATGAAAGAGTTAGGGATTGCGATGTAACCGTCCTGTGCGTGAGTAATTATCATTCATCTAAGCCTTGATTGTTTTCAGCGGTCTACTACATAAATATTTGTCATCGACCACTCAACTATCCGACGCCTAATGTGCTCGAGCCAGTCGTAAATGCATCGTATCTTAAAAACACATTATACGTAGATTTGTTGGTATCGCAAGTTTTGAGAGCATCGCGCAATTTACGATCGGTCATTTTTTTCGCCATCTGCCCTAAAGACAACAAGCCAAGCCAAAACTATCACTGTAATTATGTTATAACGACGTATGGTTTTTAAATCATAACCATGTCGTGT
>JAODUI010000017.1:3035115-3046761 GCA_027563995.1 Papilio gigon | reverse complement strand
AGTGGGGTCATTAGGCATTCCCTTCGCGACTGTTCTTGGAAGGACTTCGCGTCACCGCGCGGTGTCACTGCCGAAACAATTGCACAAAAACGTCTTCACAACGATGGCGTACAAACAAATTATAATGTAAGTTTAAAGTATGTTGCAACATTATATTTATTGCACTTAAATTCGCCTAAACTCACGAAACGACTCGAGTCTTCAATTTATATCTAAAATAAATACCGAGAATGTAACCCTGCGGCGCGTTTCGTACGAACGTCGAGAGTGGGGGGAGTGGCATAGGAAAGAGGACGGAGTGTGAGAGGGAATCCCCGAGAGCCAACTTTCCCGTCGAGAACTTGTTACGTGTCATAATCTCTGAGCCAAGTTCGCCGAGTTACAATACATACTTAGCTCAACAATGTTAGAAGTTACGTTAATTTGTAGCTGTGTTTGTTAACTTTGATCTGTGAAGTGACAAAAATCAACAGAAAAGTGAAGAATAAGAAAGGAAGGTACAGCATAGAAGACTGTTGAGCTGTAGTCAATTAATTAGCCCTCCATATTGAACAAATTCTATACACATTCGATTGATTTTTTTTTTGTATAAAATATTAGTAGATTTTTATTAATTTACTAATAGAAATATTTATATATAAGTAGAATATAAGAATACAAGAAATTGTAACCATTCCTGGTATGTTTGAAAATGCTTGTGTTAGGATATGGTCCACGACAATAGTCGAATGGAGCGATTCAAACCCACGACCACTAGATCGGTAGTCCGTATCCTTAACCATTAGGCTACTGGCGTTTCTATAAATCGATTGATTAACAAAAATGTTTTAGATAAAACACGAAATTAGAACACAGAAAAAACTTCAATACGTGAGTATAGTGCGCCCCATCCATCTATCAATTTAAACTCCCCCTAAACTGAAATCTAATTACGTACGTACTAGTTGTACGAAACAGGCGCTCTCAACAAAACTTTACTTCGAAATAAAATTAAAAACACATAAAAGTTTGTCAATTGGCACAACGTAGCAAAACTGACTTTCTAAAATAAATTTGCTCGTTACAATTTGTACAGTTCCAATAGTATTAACGATTCCGTTTTCAAATTAAATTAAAACATGTTTCGTGTCTGGAGTACAATACTCTGTGGTCGAGTAGGTCACCGCGTGCAAGTTGAATCAGGCAGCACGTATCCTGTTATTACGCTGTACAGTATACCATTCAAAGTAAACTCACAAATTAGACGACAAACCTCGTTTAAAGACGTTAAAGAGTAGACCCCGCCCCTCCCTCCGATGTACAGAACGCAAAGTTATAATGAAATTCACGAGCAATAAAACTTTCCTTTTGACTAACCTCTGGATATACATTTGTGGGCAGGGCTGCCACCGCCCCTATGCTCTTTTCAACTGTTTCGCATTAATCCGAGGGTTGTTTTCTGCACGCCGGAATATCCCGGTCGCAAACTGCACATATTTCACGCAAACCGCACGTTCATTTATTTACAAGGGTTTAAATCCGACGAGTGCTTTTTTTTCTTGTACACTTTCCGCGTTTTAGAATTAGAATGAGGCACGCGTGGTGTTTTACTTCGTAAATCATCGCATTAAAAATTTATTCCCTTAACAAAGAATGCTTTACAATCATCAAATACTATAAATAAATTCCGTTATTATTGATATAAAAAAATAATGTATAAATACAATAAATTAATTAGCAACCCTAGGTTTGCATAATGAACGACGCAGATACTGAGATGTGGCAGCGAGCGCCCAAACTTAGACAAAGACGGCCAACTTGCATCAAACCTTTCCCAAGTCCCCGCTCCCTCCCCGCTGACTCTTGTTTGCAACTTACACCTGCTCGCCTACTATATGTTTTTATAAAGAGAACGTTAGTGGATCCATAGGTTAAATACAGATCTAGTAAAATATTTAGTTACATGTGCAGCTGGATTTATATGCTACTTTTGTGTATATTTATTTTTCTTCTCTTTTTTTTGTGTACTGTATATTTAAATATAGCTTTAAATTTAATAAGTAGGTAAAGCGACGTTGGCGACATCTCGTGTCGGATACCAAAACCCAATTGAAATGGCTGTAAACTTTATATCACCAACAGCGGGAGCTGTTATAACGTTCTATCTAATTTCAATGAGGTAGTAATTATTCGAGATCGCAATTTGTAAGCGATCGCATTAAGCAATGATCTGGCAGCGGGTATTTCAACATATAATTACACGGCTACTGGCAACTTAACGTTCACGCACCTACTGTAATTATATAAGCAAACTTGGACGTGGAATCAAGATAAGCATCTATCTAGCGGTTAGGAACAAACAACATCCGTTTCTAATATTATTCACTAAGCCTTACACGAAGGCGCTATCAACACCTTAAAATCATAGCATCATCTTCAACGACATATCAGCCACACACCTCCCACTGCGTAGTGTAGGCCTCCTCTAAGATCGCCACGACCATCAGTCCTCGGCCGCCCACATCCAGGAAATCGTAGCATTAGACTACAAACATTAATATTTGACATGTTAATTGGTGGACCGACGATGTCTTTAGTATGGAAGGCGGAAGACCACATAGAAAACAATGGCGAGAGCAGTCCGGCAGTAGGCGGACTGGGACTGACAACGAAAACGATAATTCAATACCGATTAATATTAATTCTATAAAACTTAAAATAAATTCAACATTAACAAAGCATTTAAAAAACACCGATCAAACAATGAGGCAGCCACGCAATGAACGCAAAACGAAAATACAGCCTTGTTTCTAAAAACATGTCCGAGACAAGATAGGCGAGGTTTTGTTATGTAACCTTGATTTTTATACATTAACAAACCAGCAGGTGTGGCGCTAAATGAACTAAATAACGAACGATACTCTAGAAGTGATTTGATAACCTTGGGTAAAAAATGGGGCATTTTTTACTCATGGTTATCTCGTGGCATCCGTTTCTTTCTTTAGCATCTAGAAAGCAAGATTCAAAATATGCAATTCCTTCGGAAAATTTACCTCTTCAAAGAAAAACTTTTATTTTACAAGTTTTCTATTTTAAACCAACCACACGTAATATTTGTTGAGACATTAATCTCATGCGCTAATATGAATTTTAAATGACGCAATACAACCGCACCGGCTTCAGACTACACGCGCGGCAGCCAATTACATTAATGACCTGGAACTTTATATTGAGATAAAACTATATAGAAAATATTAACGCCTATCGTTAATGCATATTTCCTATTCAACGCACACTAGACCAGAGCATGATTGCAGTAATACGCAACTGCTTCATTTCAATTCCGTACGCGGCGTAGCTCGTCCGATCCAAGTTACCGACACTTGTTAAACTATTAAACACAATTAACAGCTCATTTACTACTATTTATTATCAATTAAAGACATCTTGACAACGCTGACAAGCCGGACAAATGAATTACTACACTTATTTCTAATCAGTAAATTTTACGAAGAAAACAAACGTCACTAATGTATAATAATTGCGACTTACTACTAAACTTAGTTATATTGATGGAAACAAACTTTATAAAGGTCGAGAGTTCTGACGGTTACAATAAATTTTGAGTTAAACTTGCGCGCACGGGTCCGACACTGTCACTATACTTTATTCGAACCTTCACAAAGCACGTATTAACAATTGATAAGTCAATAAATCAAGTCACCAAAAACTATGACGGAATTGATCTAAACTATTAATTCTATTAAATTAAAGAACAGTTTTCCATCCATATCCATATTTTTAAAAGTAAGTAATAATCACGTCCGCTCACAAAACTAAATGAACGACATCCCTCAAAACTCAAAGGCAATGTGAACCTGCGCGCCCGCACTACACATGTACAATTACAGATGATAACGCGATTCGCGCAGTTCGAAGGGAACACGTGGACAAAGGCGAGCGTGAATCGACAACATCGTACGTCGCGACACCGTGCCCAGGTGCAACAACTACCTTATTTGTACTTACATTCATCGTAATTACAAACGACTATCGCCTTTATGTCTATTTAACAAGGTGTGTAATGATTGGAGCACGTTTTAAATACTACAAGCGAAAATGAATCTTATCTGAAACCGTTAAGGTGTTCACTGGTTCTTAATAAATATTTGTAAATATAAGTCTTATTCTTTACGAGATAAAGTTCAGTATGACTTGTGTGGTTGTAGCCGGCGTGGTGAGGGCGCGTTCGATCGCGGGGACGCGCTGGGGTCGTTCACCTCGCGCCCGCCTGGACCGGCCGGCTATCGCTAGGGCTGGCACTCACTATTCCTCGATACCACGTGTAAACACTTTTGAATTCCAATCGATACCATATTAAATATTCAGTAATACATATTATTTCACTACGATTTAGAAATAAAAAAATCTCATACTCAAAGAATTAGTGATTAAAGTTTAAATGTAAATATGGCAAATGTTAGTTACGATAACAACTAAAAAGTTTACAATTCAATAATCTGTTAGACTCTTCCGATCTTTTTGCTAATATTACAATAGGAAACATTTGACCTAGTTCAGCAGACGCGGCGCTATAAAGAGATGTCGATCGGTAAAGGCCGATTTTTCTCGCAGTAATTTTCAAAGTCCGCATTAAGGGAAAGTCGAAAAACAAGTGAGTGGGATAGGCGCGAGTCGTATTTAACTTTTCATTAATTTAAAAGCAGTAAGCTTCAAGCCGGGGCCGGCTGTCGTCTGACAGATCAATAAAAGTTTAAATGGATTTCGTTTGATTGATGTTAGAGGCGTGGCTGGATCGGGCTGAAGACTGGTCTTATTTATTTTGCTAAATGTCAATGTACTAAACATATATATAGAACATTTATTTTTATTAAATCGATTAGGAGCCTACCTTTGGAAGATAGAAAAATACCTAATTATTGCTTTCAAAGAATTTTGTGATTGAAAAAAAAATGTAGTGGTTTTCACTAATTTTGATTACCTTAGCTAATCTTCATAGCATAATAAAATAATAATAAATAATGTAACGTTATACGAGAAGAACAAATTCCATCAAACGTTGTATAATCTAATGTTTAATAAATCAACAGCTAGGAATAAATTAAAACTCTGTACTACGTCCAGATAGACGAAGGCGACTTCAACACAAGCAATCGTCGATTACCCAAACTGGGCGGAAGTGTTTTTTCATCAGTCTCGCCGACGAAACCGACGCTATCCGGCCAATTACACCTATTGTGAGTGTAAAAACAATTCTCTAGCCGCGTCTGGTCGCTGTATGTTGGCGTGTTCGTGTACAGTTGTGTGCTCAAATTCAACTGTTATATTCGCTTACAGTCGACACGCAAACAATACTAAAGTTCAAGATGTGGTAATTAATCAAGTAAAACTTGACTGTACTTCTAACCACTGATAACTTTCATTCTATAGATTTAAAGAAAACACTCCCAGTAATCAGCCTCCCACTATCTTAAACATAACTTTATATTATATTTATTTATATTATTCATAAGGTTACAAAAGATAAAATGCCATGGAAAACTCTAAAATATATTACAGCTAAATTTGTATTTTTCTTTATGTATGATAAGTTACTGGTATATATCGTAGTTATGTTTGTTTATAATTAAGACAAATAAATAGGCGATCTGTGATTTAGCCTTCAATAGACGTCAGATCAACGTAAAGTCGCAGTATAAACTAGGTGTCGCCGAAGCGGGTCAGCGGTCCGTGAAGGCCCCGACGTCGGCCGATCTTGAAACTTTCTCGATCGATCGCATTCAGAGCGGCGTCAACGTGCACCGCGCTCACAGATCGCAGCTCGCAGCTCACAGCTCACAGCTCGCAGCTCACAGCTCACAGCTTACACAACACTTTATTACACCAATTGTATACTGTGAAAACTTTTAAATTATCGTTTTACTTCATTCTATAATAAAACGAAAGAAGGATAAGGGCGTTGGTAACAGAATTTTCATCCTTTTATAACAAAGTCTCTTTGATGCCTGGTCTTGTGTGATATTATCAAACATAATTGTAATATTGAATAGAATAAGATACCTCATTAATATAATACAGAAATCTCATTCATTTTTTTCTTCATAAAGGAAATTCAACATTGAAAGTGAAGCTGGCAATTACTATTGTAAAAGTCGATCATTTTTCAATACAATTTACTTACGATAAAATTTATTGTAGATAGTAATGTTACGTAATGGAATTGGAAGAGTTTCGGTATCGCGTTGAATGCGCCGACACGGATAAGCCGAGGCGACATGATGAATTGCCGAAACCAAACTTGGCACTGATACACCCCCCTCACCTCCCCCCACTCTCTCCTAATCGCTCGTAGTTAATGCCCAGTTTACATCATTCCAGCCGAGGCACCGAATCCAGTACCGAGTGAATCAAAGTTAAAACTTAGTTTTTTTTTACCATTTTCCCGTTATGGGACAGTGACATTAAAAAAGTAGACTATAAAATAGAATAATTTCTTCGAGATAACCCGACTTGGCAAGAATGTGTTTAATAGTCATGTCCCCACTGCTCACTCTATAAATGTTAAACGGTTCGTGATAAATCGTAGCCGGGTTGTATGCAGTTATTACGAATGAATTAAGTACACTTCTCGAGCGAGCCTCGCTGCCAACTGGGCTGTTCGACGCACGATCAACTTTTCACGCCATCGCCCCGCTTGCACACAAAACCACGTCGCGCTGCTAGCCGCTACTTCTTTGTTCGTGAATTCTATAATGTTCATATTACGGACTTATAAACAATAAACTTGACGTAGATCACTAGACTACAAAGAATAATGTGTAGTTGTCATAGAGTTTCAAACCACAATGTTCTTTATTGCTAAACTACTTTTTATTTCATATTGGTCATCGTCGGCACCTTCACAACTTATCCAATACTTTTTGTTACTTTAATTTAAGTTTTCTTTTCGAGAAAAGGAAAAACAAACAGCGGACCACCTAATATTATTTGATATGAAGCCCACGAACTTCTCCAAAACCAGCTTATGGAACGTGGTATGATCCTTAACAGACAAATGACTCGCACATATCAATTCGTATCTCTATCTACCTTTTTAAATGTAACAAAACGTGATCAAACACAGTTTACCTATCATCAAACTCGTGAGCATATGACAAACGAATTGAGAAAACATTATTGAGCAACAAAAGCACATTTAGTTTATAACAGCAAAAATACATTTGACATTGACACAGTATTCATCGCAATAAAACGATAGGTCAGCGTTCATTAGCGGAGGCGATTTTAAACTGCTACCACACGACACACGACACACACGCCGACCGTCATTGCATTGTTAAGCATGCGACAAACACACGTAACAACATACGAATTATTACTACCAAGTATTACATCTGATGAAATTAATTTTAAATTATAAAGACGTAGTTCTTCTCTTTTATAACATAACATAGATATTAAACACGAAACTGCCCTAAATTTCTAGCTCCTTTTGATAACGGACCATAAACAATTACTTTCAAGTTTTAATACACCGAATTTTGGTCGCAGAAAGGAAAAATACAAGAGATTTGTTTAGCATTGTATTCTATCAAAGCATGAATGTTCAAGTCGATGGGGGCACTGATATGCCCCCAGATACGTTAGATGCAGCGCACTCATGCATCCTAGGAACACGAACGCATTGTTCTGAGACAAGTACGTCGCAGCGGTGGTGTCACAACACAACCAACACCTTTCCTAACCTCCGCGTCACACTGAACTTTGCACCATTCCCACAATAAATACATCATAGAATTAAAAAAAAAACTGCCTATAACATTCTGAGAACACGAATCATAAGAAAAATATTTTGTCTTTTGAATGAAAATTCCAATTTCTCCTCTTTTTTATTTTTCTTTGTTTGGTGTACTAAACGCTTTATTTTTTTAGTAAAGTCTACTAAAGACAAGATTTAATCGATAGATATACTAGGAAAAATCTCATGCCGTAGAGTACACAAATATAAAAGTAAACCACCAAATACAAACAAATGAGCCCGTACCAACGTAGTGCTATTCAAAAAGTTTTAGCGTTAGAAATAAAAAGAGTAATTCAGTCCGGTGGCAGCGTGGCGCACACTGAGTTATAGCGTGCAGCACTTTACACTGCGCTGTGCCGACACGACTCGTGCTAGATCCGATCGGCCGGACGGACGGACGGCAATCGCTATTTATGCCTCACTGAATCAAACTCTATTCTAATCGACAAAACTACCGTTGAAAATATTAAAAAAACTAGAATGGTTCAAGTATATCATACAACTATACATTTTTAATTGTCCATTAGAAAAGTTTATTTTAAATAATTACAATAGTTCCTACTATTTAAGTACAAGTATACATTATTATAGGCATTAGGAAAGGCCTATGTCCAGCCGTGACAAAGATAAAGGTCAATGATGATGGTGATGGTAATGATATAGTTGGGAGGTTTTTTTTTCATTTCAACGCGTATTTCTAAAACGAAAATATTACTACATTAGTTATTTACACATTCCTGCATTAGAATCGTTGGCGTGTCGTCGCCGTGGGGTGCAAAAAGCCCGCGCCGGGCGGCCGAGGCCGGTTTTATTCCCGTCCGAGTCAGCATTCCTTTTCAGCGAGCTAAGCGGAAGAGCGAGCCGAGTGTCTTTCACTATTATTACCGCTTAGAATCCCCGACGTTGGCAATTCTGCAACGCGCTCAATAATGCCACCTAAGAGAAACCTAGGCGGCATGTTACTTCGGAATTAAGATCCATTTCCTGCTATATTCACACAACACGTGAAACTAATATCTCCAATAAAGTCGAACTTAAATAAACCAACGGACATCTATTACAAGCACGTTTAATCTCGACAATTTATCTTTTGAATTAAATCCAAAGAAAAACTTCAAACAATAAAAATTAAAGATAAAATCGAAGTTTCGTGGCTTATCTAAAACGACGATCAAATAACGCTTTATCAAGACTTAAACATTGCATTAGTGTTCCGGTGAATCGAGCTAGATAACATTGAAGAAACATGTTCCACTTATGAACATGTTTCTTGTAATAGTTTCCTGTCTGAAGAGACTCAATGACATGATGACAAGACACGATGAACTGTATTCATCAACCCTGCTGAGGCTCGGCACTGTATCTACTACTCTTCCATACATCTCTGTCGGCTTGTATCTGAACTCCTACACTTCTTACGTATGTCCTCTTTCACACAATCCATTCACACCTTCCGTCTTCCTCTACCTTTACAGTGCCATCCATGTGCCATCTCATCACCTTTTTGTTTGTATTCTTTAACAATAACGCCGTGTATCTTATTTTTTCTTAAATAAATATTTACTAAACCTTTTTACTAGGAAACTATTTGCGTTTGTTTTAAGCAATAAAAAAAAGTTACTTTTCGATATATAGATGTAAGTCTAGACAAGACTAGACATACTATAAAAAATTACATCAAAGCAACTGATTCAATTTTATCTTGGTCCAGTCAAAGACTCACACATTGCTAAAACCAATACATACACAGTTACATAGAAGTGTGTCGACAATGATAAATTATAGAATTCAGTTCGACTCGGCGACATAAATTAATTGCATGTTAATACGCGAAAGCTCTACAGTCGGAATCAATTGAAATGAGTTTTAACAGACATATCTGAATGATTTCATATTTCTGTAATCACTGACTTAATTAGTAACGTATTTGCATTATCAATTCAATCACTGAAATGTCTTAAAACGAATCTAGAAACAACAAATGTCATTGTCCGCCATACATGAATTGATAATGACAATTTTAGTTTTTAATCACTTATTTTTGGCCGAAAATAGTTGTAGCGCCACAAAAATATATAACAAATACGGAGGTTTGTTGCTTTCATTACTAAACCTTTAAGTGACTTAAAAGGGAATTTACCTGACGGCCAACAACTATATTTTACCTGGAGGAGCACTTGAATAGGTTTGTACGTGTAAATATTTACAAGTGTTTGTTAGTCACAGGTATATTGTATTGTCAAGGTAGTTAATATCCAACTCAGTTCCATGAATATTATTGAAGCCTACATTGCATTTTGACGGAAAAACTATAACGACTTGGGATCCTTAGAAACGAGCGATCTCTTTCTCAAAGACCAGTAACGCATCTGCTCCTCTAGTGTTGCGGATGTGTGGGCCTCGACAACCACCTTTGTGGTCCCGCCGCTCGGTTGCTACCTAATCTTATATAAAAAATAACATACGTACGTGTTGACATATTACTGTACGATATTCGGTTCAAGCGGGAAGCTTATTTAATTGTTCATATAAATAACGAAAACTGCATTTAGTTGTATCATAGGCCATGCACGGGGGATTGCTCCAGTTGGTCTAGTTGTATTTTACGAGTGATCGCGCAACCGAAATGCAAATGTTATCGTTGGTATGCATGAGCGGCACAATAAACATTTATTCCGCACGCCGCCGCTCGGATCTCTGGAGAAATTGCCGACGCACGGCCCTTTCTCTGCGCTACATATAACATTGTCTATTTCACACATTATAAACAATTTTTCTTAGTTGAGATAATGCTGAGCAGACAGTGACCTGTATAAAGTAAATCAATAGGTTTCATAACTAACTAGAGTGACGCAGCGACACGAAATGGGTCTTGGTCTCTGACAATAAAAGTCCCCACCGATCTCGATAACGCCATTGTGACACAGTCCTGGACTTGCAGCTCTCCTGGGTGTTTTACCAATGCTTACCACTTTTTATTAACTGCGCGAAGAAAGACGTCGCGCGCAAAAACTTTTATTACAAGACATACAAACTTTTCACCATAAAAAGCATCCAGCATGGGACATCCAACATAACCATAAAAAGCTGCACTCGAATATACACAATACGAGAACGCATCCTAGTAAAAGAGTTTTCCACAAGTAACCTTACTGTAGTTAACAACTAACAGTCGTCAAGGCACATAACGACTTCTGTCATTAGATGAACAGAGAAATCTAATTAAACACATAGAAAAAGTCGTGGGAGTTCCCACGTCCCGACATGTACAGTAAGGACTTAATCTGTTCCGGATATAGTACAGTCTCTTACCTAGCTGTACCCTCACTAGCTGAAGCCCGAGACTCTGTCCGCGCATTATTAAAAAAAAAACTTTCTCGGTATGCCTTGTGTTCTTCAAGACTGTTTTACGTCTATGCCAATTTCACCAAGATCCGTTAAGCTATTCTGATGATACGCAATAACAACACATTGGACATTAATAAATTAATTCACTACTATCTTATAATGAACTTACATTATAATTATGTAGTAATTGTAACGCGATGCACGTAGTATCAGAGTGCAAAGTTCGCATCGAGATTGCGACGTGTTCTGCGGAGGGCCGCGGTGCTACGGGTCCGCACAGGCACAACACGGAGTCATAACACGCTCGACTCGGGCAAATGCAAATGCAAAAACATCTTACAAATCATGATATAAAATAAATAAATTCATTAAAGCATGAATTGATGAGATTGAATGTGGATGGCTGTAATGGGAGAGGAAGATCGAAGGTGTGGATTCATTGTGTGGAAGGGAATATGCGTAAGAGGGTGAGTTCAGATATGAGCTGACAGAGATGT
>JAODUI010000017.1:3024547-3035015 GCA_027563995.1 Papilio gigon | reverse complement strand
GGAAGGGAATATGCGTAAGAGGGTGAGTTCAGATATGAGCTGACAGAGATGTACAGTACATACTGTGCCGCCCTCGTGGGGACAACGTCAAGTTTATGATGATGATTAATTAAAGTATTAATATATCCAATATACGCAATTCTCATTAAGAATAAGTAAGTCGTAGTTAAAACCTTGATAACTGAGCATGAAACTTGTAGTCTCCACAAACTGTACCTTTACTTAACATAAGCTTATTAAAGTTTTAAAACAAATTCCACGTACAAAAGCTCTGTTCAAACTCATTTATCAATAAAGTTTTTTTAGTAGTAACTTTGTTTTAGGCATTCGTTTAAGCTGCGAGCATTATAACAAGGGAAGTTAAGTAACGGACAAAGTTTGAGCGGGCGAAGTTGCTATGAAATCCAGTCCGCCTCGACTCCAACTTAGTTCGGCATTAATTATAAACGCCACTGAGGAGCAACACGCTTATATAGTCGTAACTTAGACTGGCACTCGCTTCGCGGAGGCCTCGGCGGAAAACAACAAAGAAACAAGACAAATATCTAACTTAAACTTGAACAGGCGACGATCTTTGATTGACAACCTTACCGAACTCATCTCAAAGGCCAGCAACGCATCTGCACATGGCCATAGGAAGCGAAAATTAGATTGTTGTCTTTGAAGTATTTAAATCATGGAAGCAAAAGTCCTATTATCAAAAGCAACAACAATAAGTGCAGAAGTTACTATCTAAAATTTTAAGCAAGCTGAAACATTGGCCTGACCGTATCACTAATGGCATAGACACAAGTTTCCTTATCTAAATCGCCAGCCAGATAACATGATCTGGAAGGCTAGGGTAAAAAAGTGTTACCGGCTAAAATACCTAAAAATTCGGAGATGTAAACTTTTGCAACGTCACTGGGGACATACAAAAAAGATTTATCATTGTTCAGACAATATGTATACGTAAGAACTTTAGTTGCGGTGTCGTGTTCTTTGGTCATACGAGAAAGCCAACGAAAGCGGATCGGTTTCCGTGTATTTCGATTTGCGACACACGTCGCTCGCCACGCGGTCGCTGCATTAACATAGGGTTGACAATCATTTCTTTGTAACGAGTAAATTAATATTCTTTTATTATTATTATCTTATATTATTATCAGTAGTTTTTTCATTCCTTATGGTGTACTGATATTCAAAATATTAAATATAATTTGGCACAATAACAATTTATAACAAATGCATGTCATTGCATATTTGACACCACACAGAGATAAAGTGTTACGTACGATTTTATACCGTAGAGTATTAAAAAAAACAAGTATTCGATCTGTAAATAATTAAAAGGTATTAACAAACAACTACATCACAGGCACATATAAATTGCTAATGTCGGGACCGTTCCAAAGTAGTTCACTTCCATTTTCTCTAATGACGCATCTAGAATGTTTATCGCGCCACTCTTACTACAGTTCCATTCACCCAGCGCCGGCGGTCTTCGCAAATGTAAGGGCTGTCACACACAGATACTTATGATCACGTATAAATACAACAAAAAAAGCATTATTATTGGAATTAATACAGAAATCACTGATTTATTCTCTTACCACACGCATCTATCATTTTAATGAAATACTAAATGTTTTATGTACATGATTCAAATTATGACCACGTCACAAAATTTGACAATTTCTCGAAAATTCTGTAAGTGAGTACTGAGGATATTTGTGAGTAAGGTATACACCGGTCTTACGTCTTAAGGTTTTATTACCGGACTACTATTGTGGGAGCCCTAAGTCCGAGGTAAACGCCCTGGCGACAGCGGTGCTGAATTAGCTAGCTAGCTCAGTGTACCGCCGACGTGTGCACGGATCTATCGCCGAGTGCTGCAGTAGTAACCGATATAAAAGTAGGCACTACCTAACGACGCATCACCAACCAACTCAAACTTACAAATTATATCTAGTTCATTACATTCATCGCTTGCTCGTCGTTATTACGTCAGACTCTTAGTATAGAATTCTCTTTCTATAGACATTACTAAGGACTCGAGTGCGGCAGTTATGTGTACAAAAAATACAGAACCTATTAATACCGCTGTTTGCGCACGGCTTTATGTAGCGGAAGGATTGCGTTATTGAATCACCATAAAATAAATTTGGACTACGAAATCATTGAACGGCCGCTACATTTCCGTCCGCGTGGTAAGCAAGCAGCCAGCTAGGCGCTGGTCATTGACCGTTGCCGTTCGTTCGCTGCACTGAACAGTTACAACGTTCTGGGGATAGTCTGCCCTTTTGTTCACGACTGTACCCTCCTGTTTTTAATCCATTCAGCATGACATTCACGACTGTAGCTTCCTTTAAACACTCCATTTATTTTGTTTGCGACTGTATCTTCCTTTTAACTTTATCTTATATGCATTATGTTTGCGTCTCTACTCTTCCTAATAGTCGCACTCTACATTAATTAGGATACGTAAACATTGCGTGGTGAATATCACTTGCGCTGTTACCATATTAGGCAATAAGAGCATTTAAGATAAATTAATTGTTTGATAATGTTAAAGATAGCGAGACGGTATAAAAATAACTAGACCTAAAGGTGTTTTAAAATGCTTTTACATTATTTTATCTTGAAAAATCAGGCGATAAATATCGTATTAAACATTTCGACCGACGTCCGGGTCTTTAAAAAGGGACTTCGCAGAAAATTTCGGCGAAACATGAGAAGAAATCCTTGCGAGGTCTGGATTTTATTTTCCAAGCGCATGAACACGTCCTATATGTCTTCGGCGCCTACCTCACGAGACGACCGTGACGACTATTTGATTTTGAACCTTATGCTTTGTAGTTAAAGTCTCCATTGGCACGACAAGCACTTTGTAGTGTGTGCTCAATGTGTATGGTTGGACGGCGACGCCTCAAGCATTTTCCTGTTTATCACATTTCATACGAGTGGTAACATAAGCCGGCTCGTGTAGAGGCGTAATAGCGACGCGCCTCGCCTCGCATTATGCTTTCAAAGGTTATTAAAAAAAAACATTCTGCAAATTACGGGCCGCGAGTTGACCTTGTAAGGTACGATGATAAGCTTGCTATTAAATTTCTTTTTAGGCTTTGATCGTCACACTCACTAACCTTAAGTGAAGAAACCGCTGGATATTTTGAAACAAGTAACTATGGCTAATCTAGTTGAATTGTAGTAGCAATATGGTGTGCATGTTCATTAGACTTTTTTCATGTTCAAAATTTTAATTAAAAATAAATATAAAGCAAAAATTGAATCAAATGATATAAAACCAGTATCGCAACAATGAGGACCGCGTTAATACGTGACAGGCAGATATGAACATATCCAGTAGGTTAATACGCCGATATTTAACTATCGCATGATATAAAGAATACTAAGAATTGATGCAAATGCGAGGCATCCGTCGCGCCGGACACCATGTGTAGCACTCCGCGCGTGACGTGTCCGACAAATAGCATGTTAATAGGGCTGCCACACCACTATATAATAGTAACAGATATGTTTCATTTTCAGTCTTTCATATGTTTATATATTAATAGTTAGATTTAATACTTCAGTGTTTTTTGCAGATGTATACCAAAGATATAGCAATTTATTAGTTTATTAATTAACATTATTTAGTGTAATAAAAAATAAAACCAAAGTGACAACCCTAATTATCTAAACATTTCGTTATCACACATATACATAACACGTACGTCTAAAAGCACACGCACACGCACACACACACGCACACGCATCAGTGCTAAATCGAATTCCGGCAGCCTTGAGCAGAACTCTCGTCCATGGCGATATCGGCGCTCCTTCTAGCGAAATACGATGCTTCCGAAAAATGGTTTGGCCGTGCTCATGTCCGCGGGGCGCTGCCGCGTTCCCAAATGAATCGAACGTGGCTCAGGGCACGCTTCACTGGTCACACGTATTCTACTTTCTGGTATGCTAAAAGCTTTGAAACAATTCTTCGCGTATTGTAAAAAGGAATCACTCAAATAGACCGTTTGTGCAAAATTCTTAACCAAATCTACTCTAAGGTACGTTCTTGCTGAGCTCTTAATGACTGCACTAACGATGATTTCTAGTGAATTAATCATTACATTCTTACGCAGTTCACATAATATTTATTGACAAAAAAACACACATTAGTAGGTACAATTGCAGAGTCCGCACACGTAGGGAACCGGTCCCTGCGCGGGCTCGTTCAATCGCCCGCTCTCACGACACCCGCGCCCTTCCCGGAATGTGCAACCTAACGGGAAACACTCAGCAAAGACCGATCAAAAATATTGAATAGCTTCGAAATATTACAGATAAATTCAAAGTTGAGAATATAAAAATATTAGAACAGTTGAAAGTCGTCAATTTATCGTCAATTTTAGCAGTAAAGTGGTTTATTACATGCGGACTGGATGCGGGCGACATAGTACCGGCCGTGGCGATCGATGGGGAGACCTACATTCAGCACTGGACTACATTAGGCTGATAATGATGATGATGATAATGGTTTATTATTACGTATGTCCAAACAGTTAAAAAGGAGTGAATGAATTGCCCTTACGATTTTTTTTAAAACTGCGCGAACGAAGTGGCACACAAAAGCTATCTTAGATATAAGTTACAGCATCATCCCGCCGCGTGTCTTATATATGACCTTTAACACGATGAGAATTTATTGTATGATGATGTATGGGTCGCTGTAATGCGGTAAAAATTCTTTTCTTTTCATTTAAAAGTTAGCATATATATTGACTACAAAGCAATTGAGTAAATTTTTTTTGCAAATAAATAAGTGAAAGCATCATTAGTGTACAATAAACTACAGATTACTATGTACAATCCAACTGACGTCGAGTATCAATAATAGCTCCCATATTCAATTAAGTTGACATTTGAATTTGTCCCATTGGGTATAGTTGGATTGCCAACAAAAATTCTGGGGTTTCCAAAACTTTTTCATACATACATCATACTAGACCCAAATATTAACACACCCGGGAAAAATTAACGACTATAATTTGACACTGTCAGTAATGCAAAATTTAGTGACACTAGTGACAAAGTAACATTTAGCTGATCGTGCATACGCCGGGACATGTGTCTGATAATTCATACACGTCACACACACACGCGCGCATCGCCACAGGCCAGATCCATTCAGGCGTTACAAAGCGATTCTGAATGCTATTTTATCTCAAGACGTGCCGCGTTTCGAGCGGACGGCAATGCTACTTTCCCACAGGGGCCGGCCGTCCAGTGCGGCAGATGATGGTGTTGTTTGAACACGTTGTTGTAAGTACTGTCGCATTACTCAAATCAATACAGCATTGACGATATAGTTAATGAGAAAGTCGAAAATGTATGGAATTTACAATGATTTTCTATCCATACATCACGTATCACGTAGTTGCTTTTATACATTTTGATGATTCTACAAGCAATGCCACTAATCGCAAGTTACGTACTGCATTGTCCTTGTGTGAAACTATCGTATGGGGGGAGTGGTATTGCGGGGGGAGGGGGGAGGGAAGCGCCCAGCAACTGCGTCGTAACTCGGCGCGCGTACAAACAACCAGACAATCGCAATTATAACAGATATACACGCTTAATGACCGTGTGTGTCCGTTGTATTGAATTGCAAGCGATTCACAATGTTGCGTCAAAGGTGTTTGATGCTGTTTTCGCGTGAGGACATCGCTACGTATGAAGTTGTAAGGCGAAGGAGCGAGTGGGAAGGTGGAGGGAGGTTGTGGGATGAACATTTGCTGTGAATTGAATTAAGATTCTTGGAAGCAAACTTTTTGATGATTTAGGTCGAGTATGAAAATTAACCATTTCGTTGTAATAACGTGGCCTAACTTGTAATAGCCATAAATGTAAAGATCTATTATAAACGGTGGACTAAATTTACAATCGCGTCACGTCGCGGACCTAATGACCTTGTCTTTAACTTCACCTCTAAAGGAGAGATCGTGGGCGGGTGGAGTCATAAATTCTGACTAACATAGTTTACGTTTAATTAAATACATATATTATGATAAATTTATAAACTCCGTGTAAAAGTCATTTTTTATCTAATCTTTAGTCAAATGCTAGGCTAAGCAACAAGCGCTAGCCAGGACCTAGCCGTTGGCCGGTGATTTGTGGCGTTGCCGGGGCTCATTTAGCGGGTAGTCGGGCCGCGAGCATAATTCATGCGAACAAAGACGAGCTCTCTGGCCCGCGCCGCTATCTCCGCATCTACATATAGCGCCTTAACGACTTTACATTCCAATGGAACGTGAAAGGACACTGCCGTCTATAGGAAGATTCTATACATATAATTTTATCTGTAGGCCTTATTCAAGAGGACGTAATTTCAATTTAATTAAAAAACGGGCAGATATTTTTAATATTTTGTAGTATAGTCCGTCTCTGAATATATTATTATTAGAACATTAATAATGTAAAAATATATAATACACTAGCATTTATAATTCTTAAATAATTCTCGTTAAATTTATCTTAGTTCACACTTCGTTTCAAAGGTCATATCCTTATTAAAATTCTTTCTAATCATCGTTAAATCACAACTGTACTTCTATTATCAAACGAATAAAAACTTACTCTCAGTTCCAAGGAGCGTGACCGGCCGACTTAAACCTGGAACAAATTAAATAATTAAAATTAAAATTTTATTAAATATAATTAAAATGAAGGAAACTTACACTGTACACTTGAATATCTGATGGCTTGAGATAAGTGACATGTTGATAGTTAACAATAAGAATTAAATTCTATCTTAATTTTATAAGTAGGCATTCTTTTTTCCTTTACAAACGAAACTGTGACGTCGTTGAAAATTACCACGTCATCCTACTATGTTTACACAAGAGTGCAAACTTTTTTTAAGTGTTTAATTTCTTCCATATTATCTTATCGTATACAATAGTAACATTGAGAAAATAATAATTTTGCTTATCTATTCAACATTCATTTTATAGACGCAATAGTAATATGTTTATAATTGATGAAACGCTGCGGTTCAACACACGATGTTTCAATGACACACGAACGTCGCGGCGCGGGGGCGGCACTGGCCAAACGGAATGGACAATGCGCATAAAAAAAAATCAATAAAAGTTGGGCTCGGCCTTCGGCGAGGCCGGGTGACGGCGTGCCGAACAACGGCCGACGCGTTTGCAATATTATGCTAATAAAAATATTACGATTGATTTAAATATACCTACTTGTCTCCTTGGTTAATTTAAGTACTATCTAACAATTGTATGAATTTTGAGAAGATTATTAGTACCTCAATCTAGTAGGCGACCATTGCGAAACATTAAGTTTACGTCCAAAAGATCGAGTTGTGTTAATTTGAGTGTGAAAGATTATCGAACTAACTCCACGTTACACTAGATGTCGCTTTTAGAACCTGATGTATGTGGTTTTGAATAGTCATATTTCATTGGTTTTGGTCATTCATTTCGCAGGTAACTCTGCCTAACTTTTTACATAACCACAATTCTATCTTTTATCTCTACTACTCCGTCACTGACAAAGTTAAATATTTCCATATATCCTAAACATCGAAGCTTTAAATATAAATATAGGCATATAAAGCGCCATACATAATACCTAAAAATATTGTGCTTGGCAGTAAATAAATCGTCCGCTGGCGCTTTGAATTCGAGTCAAGTAGAATTTCTTTAGTGTTTACCAATGGCCAGTATTTCCTGATAGCGGACCGGTCCGCTGATAAGGCATGCTCACTATTCTATCACTTGTATCAACAACATTACAGCGAAATTCCAAATAGCTGACATAACGGTACAGAGTTCATTATTATTACAATTTACTGAAGTCGACGTGCTGCGGGTTCCGACTGTACTGGCGTTTGTATTGACACATGCTGGTGTACTTTCCAAGGGTGTGCGAGGGGTCAAGATAAGTACAAATAAACACAATCATAGTGAATTAAGAGTAATTTTCTCTTAATTATGACGTCATCACCGAAGAACATGTGTTGTCTTTAGCACATATATGTATGGGCAGCGGTCACTTCGTCATTTTAGAGATACCAAGTAAAGACTTGGTCTTTGTTACCTTGTGGTATTAAAAAATCAACTTAACTTAGCGAAGTTCTCGTAAATTAATCAGTGTCAATGAAACGTATATGCATATATGAGTTTTGTGATAAATGAGAATGTTATCTACCCTTAAATGCAGGCGATGTTAGCTGCACCGTTGTCACAATTCCACAATTTATAATCATTTAAATTAATCGGCAAATATTTTTCACAAAAAGGAGACATCGCATTCCCGTTAAATACATTAAAATGATATTTAATTTTTATCTATAAGTGATAAAAAATTGATATATCAATTTAGATAAAGCGGTGGTCGTATTTATTTTGCGATAAAATTGTCGTTTAATAATGCATACATTTTAACAGCAACTTATAAAATGCTGTAGTATAGTACCTTCATTTTATATGATAATATTGCAATCTTATTTTAGAGACAAGATATCTGAAACATTTACGCTCTTGACTACACTACATCACAACCCATATATGAATTTCACAAATCCTTATCTTCGTCAGCAGGACACATCCTTCTCTGTCTGAGCATTTTTCTCCACAGTGCAATAAGCGTGAAAGGTCAGGGGGGCTTAGCGTAATATGGTATTAAGCCGCAAAGCAGGGTCCGCTTTCCCACGGCGTCTCGATGCAGTACCGGCTACGGTACAAATGCCAAAGGTCACGAAGATGCAGCAAGTTAACGGTCGCCAGATGCTGACTTACCACTAGTTGGTATTGAAAATATCTTTTTAAATTCTTTTTTCTATTTATATAAGGATAAACTTTCAGAATTTCGATCCAAATTTCTGAATGAAATTTTAATATTAAATTCAACTAGATTTCAGATAAACTACGTCAACTTTAAGAGCCGAAACACAGGTTAACCTTGGTTTCGGTTTACTTAATAGTAACCGCAACAGATCGTATGACGTAGAAGAGTTATATATGAAATTGTTGCGAAAAAAATCTAGAATGTTCGCTGGCTCACACGAGCACGGCGGGCACGGCTCACGTGGCCCGGCGCGCAGACTTGCAGGCCGAGTTAGAACCGGTCCAGTGCACAGCTTGCACAGTGCACACAGCCAGACACACGTATAGCTATGCATGTGTTACGTGGCGGGATCAAAGCGGCGCGGCGTGGCGTAGGTCGCACGCCGAGAGCTCTCTATACATGTAGAGAGTAATGGTCTGTATGTATGCCGCGTGAAACGGAGCACACGGCTCATGGAAGCGTGGACTTTGTTTAAATGAATAACCACTTGCTGCAGGATAGGTCAGTTATTTTAAACGACTCCCGCAGTGTAAACATATAGCCTACCATAGTAATACATACTTTAAATGAATGTCCATACATAGACACCGATCTGTTAAAGATTTTGGTATATTATTTCATAAATACGTCAATCAATCTAATCGACTCGTACAACAAAACAATCAATATCTTTTCGTATACAAAATTTCGCATCTAGTTACTTCCTTTTTGTAATCTTCATAAAAACCACGAAAGTTTCAAGTTATATTTAGTTTTTGTTTGCAATCGTCCGCACAAACTAGCGAACTGTAAATATATTCAGAATAACAATCGACACAAGACGAACTGGTTTCAGAACAATTCAATCTTTTATTTACTTTACAATGCGATATAACGGTTATAAATTCTTTTCATACGAGTTTTCTATCAATATTTGAGATAACTTCCAATACTGATAATTAAGCAAGTCAAGTCGTATAATTGTCAAACTGTCACACTCACAGGCATTAAATGATCACTATGGATGTTAAGATTAAAGGGCAAGAGGAAAATGAACTACAGGAGGTTTCGTTAGAAGCAAGAAGACACGTCTATCGTCTCTGTAGCCTTTAATCGATCTTACAATTTTTTTTCAATTGTATAATTTAAGCGCCAATAGCCTAATGGTTAAAGGTACGGATTTCTGATCACGTGATCGAGGGTTGAATCCCGCTATTCTCCTATTATCGTGATCCATTTCCTAGCACAAGCTTACAGTTAAGTTGGAGTGGTAAAAGAAATTATAAAACAACAAAATGTTTCTAATATGGCCTGAATATAAAATTCCTTCGCTTCGTTCTAGACGTGTCTATTACTTTATATACTTTATTTTGAGAAATCTATCCAAAAACATTTTGCAACGAGAATTAATCGTGTGAGTAAAGCGATAGTTTAACCTGAGTGGCTTATAATAAAAAAATGTATGATTTTACAATGTTGTCTTCACAGAAATGATAAAATTGCAAAATGACTTGACAATTCAACAGTAATAACCCAGACGCAGCAAGATTTCGCGCAGTACAGCACAATGGCGACTATTTGTTACAAGGAAAAGCGCACTCAGCTAAAATTCAATGCCGCCGCGATGTGCCGGGGCGGG
>JAODUI010000017.1:2998034-3024447 GCA_027563995.1 Papilio gigon | reverse complement strand
GACGAACCTTCCTGCATCAGCAACACACATCCGCATCTCAATAAATATTGCTTCTGCAAGAACAAGGCTTCTAAGCTGCCTTTCACGTGATACGAGAATTTTACGTACAATAATGTAAACTCTGTTTCAAATCAACAAACTTCAAACGTTCTTAAACTGTTGCCGAAAATGTACACTATCTTAAAAAATAGATACAGTTTACGACATGGACCATTTAATTAATAAAATGTGTGTCTGTGTGTGATATTAAAAATACTCGAATGTCATATTTCGTGAACATGAGGTACCTGTGTCATTTATAACAAACACGTCTGTCTGTCCTCATTGCCGGGCAATCTTCAACACTGCTTAAAAGGGTCCAGGGCTGAACGCGGGTCTCACATAGGCTTCGTTTTTTTAATAATACGCTGATAAAGCAAGACATGATTCTGTACGCGACGTTAGTTTACAAAGTTTGTTTTAATTTGGAGCAGCATGTGCAGGTGTCGTTGTTTGAATATGTCAGAACCGTCCTGTAATGAAGTTTTTGAGAGGACCATGACAAGACTGGACCCGACATTGCTATGATTACCCCTGGAATAATCTAAACAACACAACACAACTAAACTGGAAAGCAAATGCATTGCATTTATAACGCTGGCTTCGATTACTGGATAGGAATGATGTGATCAAATATTCAATTAATTGTAATTGAATTGAATTGTAAGTGTAATCAATTATAACATTAACTTAATAATATGTTCTGTAACTAAATTAAATAAGCTTGAAATTTTTTGTAGAGTTTGATTGTTTATATAAGAACCCACGACCGCAAGATATCCGACTATTGGGCTATAGACGTTAATGTGTGTTATAAAACACGTCGTGACGCGAATTTTGGTAATATAAAATGACTCTTAATTATTCTGCATGTATAAGAACTTACATTACAATTAAAGTCATTCGTAATTAAAAGATAGGTATTAAAATGATCCTTCTCGGCACACGGCGTGTCCGAGATGCGTTGGTCAGATAATGCATCGCTCCACACAAAAACTGCCTCCATACATTATTCATGGCCACATCACAAATTCAAATGAGACTCGCTCACACGCCGCTATTTATTATCACATTATCCCGCGCCTCCTCTTCAAATGTCGTATTAAAATTCTTGACATTGCGGTTTTGTTTTTTTTTATGATGCCATGTCAACAATAATATTAATATATAGGTTAATAGTATTTGTTTAGACAAAATACTTGTAGATTTTTGTTACTTTCACAATATTTCTTTCACCAATCCAACCAGCTGTAGCACAAGGCTAAGATATAGTTTACGACAATAGTAGAACTTTATTAGAAATAGCCTGAATTGAGGACAATTTTCGATTATGTCATTTTTTTTACAATAGTAAAATTCCCCAAGATAATAAATAATGTCCCATCGAAGCATATCTACTATAAAATACGTCTGTCACATGCAAGTTTTTATCTAAAGTGACTCACCTTACATTATCGCCAAGTGAATCACTTCTGATAAATAAATTCTCGTTATATACCGTGTGCAATGGCCAGTGTACATTAATATAGCAAGTGGAAGCCTACACTATAAAGAAATTATAACTAACTAAAATGATGAAGCGACCTGAAGTATATCTTGGCCGCCGACAATATAAGTCTCCACGAGGATAACGCCATCGCGACCCAGTCCTGGACTTGGTACTCTCTTAAATATTTTAAAAACATCTGACATATTCAATTAAACTTAAAATCAATGCCTGTACTATACGTACGAAATGCTAGGCTAAATAGTTGTAACTCTAGTAGAATGTTCCGAGAAGTTATGGTTTACGATCAAACGATGTACCGTCAAGTTATCTGACCCGATGGGCATAAATCAAACATGTTATGATAGCTCACTAGCGCCTTCTTTCACTGTGGCATATAATGCTTGTCACACTATAGCTTCCTTGTCATGTTGTTTAACGCCATTTCCTATGTAGGTTTTACATATTTTCTGACAGAATTAAGTGTGCTAGCAAGCGCCTTTCTTATTGGTCAAGATAAATTCGGAGCACTATAAAATAGTTTTTAAGATCATTCATTTGACATTTTCAACTTTATGTGATCACCGACAATTAATAAATTAAATCAATTCAGGAAACGAGATCAACTAAATGGATAAATAACTCGAATTCAGAATTCAACTCTGAGTTGGACGGTAAAGTTTCGGTTGTGAAAAGTCGTAACAAACATTTCTACCACTAGCCTCGAGTTTCGTGCGCGTCGTAACGAGCGGGCGAGGTGTGCCGCGGCTGCGACTTGGACTACTTTATAACACGACTTTTGTAATGATAGTTTCACACGAGGGTAAAAAAGTAACACACACTTATAAACCTATTGTTGAAACATATACGTATTGTTGAAAAAAGGCACTGACCTAGGCAGACTTCACTTTACCTTTATATCAATATTATGATGTCTAAAAGAAGATGTTCTATTTTTTTTTTAATTCAATTTTTTTTACGACTCTCGCCTGTCAGATTGGGCCAATGTCGCGTATTTATTCTTAAATCAAAGCTAACAGAAAACTATGTGACTGATCGGTGACTTTAAATAATGGAATTTTGCAATGCAAACAGAACTCGATATGTTTGTTTATATAGGACAATAAACTTTAAAAGGTAGGGGACCATCTAATTATGTTTTTTTGCGAAATATTACAAGATTTCTCCTTATTTTCCATAAACAAAGCTAGTAACAGCAAAGTAGCACGTGCCGGAGGGACAAGGTCGGTGAACGCGACCTCCCCGTCTCCCCCGCACAGCCCACTGCGCACTCGCGTTCCCATAGCTCTGAACAAGCGGCAGCTGGCATTGTTAGCGACGCCTGTGTCCACACAAAACAAACGAACCACAATATATCTTGCAGACGTAGAAAGATGACTGACCAACTGCTCAACTTACGTAACAATTCTTAAGTATGGGCAAATGCTCTCTGAAATATACTGTGCCCCTTTATTAACACATTCATTAAAAAAATATTATTCTAAACAAGATAAAACAGCATACGGTTCATTTCTTAAATATATTAAGTGTAAATTTATATTCGTAGCGATCCATCGCTCCCATAAACTAAGCCGCAACACACTTTTTAATTTATCACTTGATCTAAGATATATTTAATAGGAATAACAGATATATTTAATAGGAAGTAACATCCGTTACACATTCAAAACTCGTTTCACTATTAAATTATACTTAAATAGTTGCTAACCAGTATTTCAAAGCAATTAGATAGATATAAACCTAATATTTGTTGGCCGAGAATCAGGCCGCACGGCATTTAAAAAAAAACACACTTAATTAGTAGCCTATGAATTCTTCTACACTTTATTACATCTATACCACATTTCATTCAGAACCACGAAGCCGTTCCAAAGATACCATCTAACAAACATCCTATCTAAACTTTATAACAGTAACGTAAAACTTAATAAATGTAGTAAGCATACTTTAGCAAATTTATAAAACATTAAAATAAATCCTCGTTCACTCACGCTTCAAAAACCGTTACAGTACTTCACGTGGCAGTACCAAACACTTACATTTTACTCACTTTGTTAACGCGTTTATAAGGAAAAAAACTTTAATTATTCAACCAATTAGTTATGCCAATGATATGAATGAAACTTTGCAGACTTCACGGTCATGAGCCACAGTACTTGAAACGCCCACAATTTAATTTGTTTAAATTAAACGCTAAGATATCCGTTAAATTAACTAACTTAAAATACTGAGAGTAATTCCTCAGTGTTAAGTTTATATAAACTCAATATGACTTACTTAGATATCGAAATAGCAGAAAACCTTCTCTGTCTACCCAAGAATACCCAATTAAAATTTCATCACAATCTATCCGGTAGTTCACAAAGGTGGTATTCTATTATGCAGATTATCTCTAGGAGTGCAAGTGACAGCCCTGCGTGCGGCGCTGCGTCACTCGACACACGTCACCGCGTCAGACGGTGCCGGCACGCGGCGGCGGCAAGATGGAAGCTTCTCGAACCTCGCAGATAACACGTGTGTTTATTAACGACTGTTGCGCAATATTATGCGCCGCGCGACGATAACGCGACGCTTACTGGGCTACAGGCAAAAGCGGTTTATAACAACTAAAGTGTATACAGCATTGTATGATATGGACATCGGTAGATTTCTGAGATATAAATAGCATTCGACTTTGTCCGAGTTCAATGAACACTTCGAGTAATGATGAAGCGCCAATAGCCTAATGGTTAAGGGTACGGATTTCCGATTCCGTGGTCGAGAGTTCTAGTCGAGCCATTCGACTATTGCAAACCATATTCCAGAACAAACCTAGAGCTTAGTTGAAGTGGTAAAAGAAATATTATTAAATACTAATATTTGATTATAAAAATTCCGGACTACATATTTGTATGAAATTCTAGTCTCTAAAGTTATATCAATGAGTCCGTTCCTCACATAAACAATCTCATTAAAGTATGCTCATATACATGTACAATATTTTAGCTAAATACGATATCAGAAGGTCGTTTATATTCGAGTGAATCACATGCAACTATCATGAGAAACATACGGGCGGAAATTGCTCTGTGGAGGGTCATTCAGACGTGTACAAAACGAATCTTCTAAATTGGTCCATGCGAGGCGGACGGGCGACCATGTCGGCTTCGGTGAATAGGCCATGAATAGGCGCTGAACTAACGCTCCACACTTAAACGATACGACTGTATTCATGTGAAGAAAACACGTTTTCTAAACGTTTTCACGTTGACATCCAATGGAAATCATTTAAAATATTGCTATTCAAATCGTTATAGTTATGTAACTATTTACATTGCCTAAACTATAACACGAGGATGGCAAACAGACCAGTAATACCATTTAATTAGTGCCCTGATGACGCCGTGAATTCAAAAACTAGACTGTTTTCTTAGCTTCCGATTATCTTCCATAGTAACATAAAATGCAAACATTGTCCTGTTTATCAACGTCTTTTAAAAGCATAATCAAATAAAAGCCACAATGTTAATATCATCTCGCGATAACACGCCGCAATGCACTATTCGCTGGGAAAAAGATTCAAAACGAAATACCCGTATCTCGCTGCACACGCACACATACACATACACGTACATACAACATATAACAATAGAATCTAGTTGGTACGGTCAGCGTGCAGCGCTTGAAGCAGCCTCTAGCGGCCGCTAATGAAGCGTGGCGCACGCAAGCGTTCCAACGACAATGCCTTTTTCGATGATTCGCTGCGGAAACCGAAGCGTTCGCTCGTCCGAAAATGACACAAAGCCCCCGTCCGTATTCAAATGGAAGCGAACAAAAAAAAAACACACGACCATTTAAAAATGGTCGCGCTGTCGCGCAAAATGCGTGGCGCTATTTTCGTTCCATCAGATTTTACGTTGAAACTAAAATAGTGTTTCGAGAGATGACTGTCGACTAGGAAGATTTAATGATATCGGAAAAACATTTCATTTTAATGGGTAAATCTTTGGACTTGACACGCGAACTAAGTACCTACTGTACTGAGACAAAGATTAATTAATAAAATATTGCATTCTTTTACTTAAAACACTAACAACAAGAGATTTATAACTATAAGTTAAGTCCGATTACCGCTATACTAAACATAATAGTCCAGAGAATAAACCGAAATAACAAGCAATAAACTTTACTTTCAAAATACAATTTCCAAGAATTAATTTCGGAGCGTTTGTCAACCCTAGTGACACAAGCGGACAAGTGTGACGCGACGTCGGTCGTCGCTAGCGCCAGCGCTATTTCGAGTTGCCTTTTCCTCTTCACAATAACCAACATTGCTAATAATAATAGAAAACGCTTCACTGGCCGACGATTGTTCTGCAACACGCCACGGACCCGGTGGGATCGGATAATGATCTTTGTGTAGGCTTTGTAAAAGAATTAAACACCAGAAGTTGTTTGGGCGGCACGAGGTGAACGACATGGACAAAAAGCGACTTGTTTAGTCGTACACTGAAATCTCTTGTATTTATAAATATATTGAAACTGTTTTACGGTCCCATATATCATATAGAAATCCATGAAGAGTTGAATAATCTAAACACATTTTTAATTCATAAATAATGATTATTTTCATACATCTGTGAACAAGGAATCTTTTAGCAAAAATCGTTTAAAGGAAAAATAACTGGAACAGGAAAAACTTGAATATTCAGCCATGACAAATAAAATATTACCGAGCAAAAAACGCGAAAATATATTGGATTCCTCAAATAAATAATAACAAGTTACCGATATTCCAAAAGTTATTTACATTGAAAGTAATTTTCATTTGGTAAAATAAATCAGGTCTAAGCCTACTGTAACCGACAAATCTATTCGGACCTTGCATTGACCACGTCGCGTTCTTGTACCAATGGTCTGGTTCCATTTTATAAATATGTTATCGTAAAACAATTTACTATAACTCACGGGAACACGTTTAGCTGCTTTCAATCTTTGTTCATATAGTTAATCAATAATAAAACCTTATCCTAGTCCTCCTTTGATTTGAGACAGTTGCTAAACCTAAATTTGGGAGACATGATATAATATGAGGTATTTAATAATTCGAACACTAACCCAGTTGTCCGATCTATGTACGGCTGGATAAACAATGGACTGGGACTTAAGTTGTACCTTCAAGTTCAGCAGATGGTAAAGATAGTGCGTGGGTGGGACAACGAATAGTTACAAATATGGGTCAGGAGGTCGATTAAATTACAAACTGTACTATTAACAGCCAATGATACTTAATACTTGAAAGATTAACCTTTTTCTCTCTTTAATTAATCTCATAAATTACATTCATACAAAAAAATTAACGTGTTAAACAATATTCATGGCCTTACATACACAACTCACACAAACATACAAAACAAACATCAGCCCGTGTATATTTAATTTAATTAAAGCTAAAAGCGTCATAGAATCGTAAGCCGGGCGACGACGTAAAATAGGCGTCTGAGTTACGTACGTCAGTTTTCATTATAGTAAAAGCCGAAAGTGACTCACCCCGCGCCCGTCTCAGTCGGCCCGTCGGCCGTGTTGCTATGCGACAAATTGGACTCGGCCTTACCTGGAAACACGATTTGAATAATGAAAAAATATGCAAGACAAGGCAAACGAGCAATGCTGGGATGCATACATAATGAATTTAGTTAATCGAGGACAAAAAAAAAACATAAGATACTATCTCGATTACATACTGGAATTTAATTAATTAGACTTTATTCTTGCGAAATGTGTAATGTAATTCTATCATCAAGGATTCTATAAAAAAAATATGTTGATTACAAGCCTTGCTTTTACAGAATGTGATAAAATTAAACCATAATATTAAAAACTTAGGTTACCGGTGAGTACGTTCTCAAACACATCATAAATTATTTTTTAGTTAATCAATTAATGGATTAAATTGATCTTTATAATTTAAACAATTATAACGCATTTATTAATATATCTAATAACTTATATGTACTACACGAATAAAATTAATGAACGCAAGCTTATCGTCAGCTTACATTTGCTAAGTACGTTCTGGTGGCAGCCAGCTAGATGCAGTTCAATAAATGAACTTGTTTGTACTGATAGCACTAAGCTGGCTACAACAGGCGCCGCGAACTAATTAGACGCGTGTTTCATATTACAACTAACTGTTGCTCGCGACTACGACCGACCGTACGAACTAAATTAAAAATGTATACGCTAAAACCCAGAAAAAGTAATACTTAGTGACATCTGTCCATACAAATTTCCTCATTTATAACATTGTAAGAAGTGAGATTAAGATCATTATATTGAAATATCTTTACTCAAATTAAAAACTGTCAGTAATATAGTATTTTTATAATTAATTAAAATAAAAGCAACTTAACATATTTAGTCGTCGATCAGACTATTATGTAGCATGCCATTTATATAAAAAAAACCTGACATAACAACTCCACCGCTACTCTAATTCGCCGCGTTGGCACCCGACCGCTTAATCTTGCTGCAGAATGTAATCAAAAATTTCTAAAGATAACGAGAACTCTATTTCAAACGAGCTTGTAAAAACTAGTATTGCCATGGCTAGAAACTGGACAGTATAATAATTTAAAAACAAACATTCTAAAGAGCTAGGGAAAAACGCAAAAGGTGTCCAAGAGAACAATAAAAATTCCCGTCAGTTCTGCGCTCTGCGACTTCGACATGAATAAACTACGACCGACAACCGTCAAAGGAATACATCCCTCAGAAGTCGGCTCACATCCCACCCCCGGGGCGCAGGGTGGGGGCGCTGGGGGTGCTGGGGAGCCAAGACGCGGGGGTGACTCCAAGGTCACCGCCCTTGTCTACGTAACCTACCAGCGACCCAGCTTCGCCTCAAACACTCGACGATTTATATAAAACGGCTCGCGCGACGCCGCGAGAGTGCTGGCTACGGAGAAACAATCGCAAGCTTACCTAACGACCTTTGTTTATCTATTAGAAAAATAAATAGAAACTTTAATTACATTTAATTTAATTTACACAAATTTAGAAAAGACAATGGTTTAGGCGTAATAATACGTTTGTAAACAGATACATAGACAAGAATCGATTTATTATTCACGATAGCAAATACATTGCTAGGAGTAGCGACGTTTTGATTCCGTAATATGTAACAGTGTGGAATTAGATTGAAAAAAATAACCTTTCTATATTCAACTTAGTAACTCAAAGGTTGTCATATTCTTTATTCATTCACTGCCGTACACATTAAGCACTAAATATACGTCCAAATCGGTCAATCTTCGTCGGTATATCCCTATACAGTATGTTAATTATGTGGAGACAATTTACGGAGAACCGGTGCTCGTGTAGGAAAACAGCAGCCGGATGACGACGACGACGTAATCTATATCAATAATGCAAACGTTTAACTGAGACGAAACACCTCGAGAGCATAGCGGTTAGTCATCATGCAGCGAGATAGAGGGAAATAAGTTTATTAACACCTATATCTAAAACGGTTCAACGGATCTCAAAATAAATTTGTATGAATCTAAACGTATAGAGTGGTAATTTTTTTCTTATTTCTTTAACTTTTACATCACTCAGGCGGCCCGTTCTTAGAGCTAATGCTAATGCTGACTCTAGCATAGAAAAAAGTACGTTAAAATTAGAAAAGCGACAACTTTTTTATCATTAGCGATGTCGTTGTGCAAAACTGGTATGAGTCACGGGCCGCCATCTTCGTCGTTGCATCACGAGTGTTATTAGCCGTGCAAGCGAATAACGGATGTATGATATAAGTAAATCCTTATCAACGGCCGCCCGCAGCGCGCCACACAAAACAACTTTATACTAATTAATATGATATTTAAATACCAGATAAAACATATTTGAAGATCATTTCATTTCGTAATCTAATCAGACGTAGGACGTTCTAATGTCCACATCAGCTACAAACAAAATATCGGCAATTTTACATTCACCACACAAAAATTAAATAATTAGATCTCTACTAGAATCATTTATATCTATACTATCAAATAACTTAAACTTGGTAGCATGACACTGCATAAAAGCTCGCTCCCATCCCACCTGCCATATAAACCGGTTGCCAAGATTGCAATGCAGGGGACGTGTTCCGATGCAACATTTGTTTTTGTTACTCGCTCGCCTTCCACTCGCACAGCGCGGGGCTGGTGAAACAATAATAATCACCAAGTGTCTCGCAATAACCATAATGAATGGTCGCTTCATAGAAATGCAGGCGTAAATAATTCAATGAATGATGTCCCATTAGCTGGTACCAGGTCGTTTAATGGCACTGGATTATGTACTTTTTATATGCAACACGGGACTTTTATAAAAATAACTAAAGTACGAAGCACAGCATTTGAAACTGGTTTTCTATACAAATAATACCAAAGACAAGATTAAAAATCAAATTATTATATTCGTTTATAATCCAAACTCTGCAGTCGTAACAACTGATAATGTTTCAACTTTAAAGCAGTCATGTATCAATTAAAACATTGTAGTCAAAATACAGCTATAACATTACAACATGGAACTTAAACAACTGTGGGTCAAGTTGTCAATTATCTTTGACAACCCTATCAAATAATATCGATATCGTAATAAAGCCGTCAATTGTCTCGTTGAAGCACATCACTACATGAACGGCATTCGTCTGAGCGCCGCTCATTAATTATATAGAAAGCGTATCTTAATACCCGTCACGTAGCGGCATCGCGTCCGTACGTTGCGAAGGCGCGAGTCATTTCAGCACTTTATCGATAACAATCGCGCATGATGTATCGACGGAGGAATTTCTTATTGAAGCACGTCTCGAGCCTCGCTTGCAAAGTGCCAATACGCGCTTCGCAGTCTGGCACATCAATGTTTAGGGTTGTCAAACTCATTATTTATTCATTTGAAATTTAATTATGTTCCTTACTGAGTATATTAGAGGCAACCATATCAACATTCCTTATCACGTATATAACGACTATAAGAAATATGTTAAGCAATATTTGTCAATTGCTTTAAAGTTTATTTTCATGGATTGAACGGACTTTACCTTAATTTTATTTTACACTGTTGACTTGACAACACACGAAATTCTAAAAAAAAAATAAAGGGAAAAAACATTTATATTTCAATTAAAAAGCAAAAATAAAATAAGAGATGAAGTCGCCAAAAATCACAAGATGAGCGAGCAATTTTGTGTAGAGCTCAGCAAAGGTAGAAAGGACGTACATTTTCAGTGAATGTGCTTCGGAAAACAATTCTCAGAAACCGGATAGCGCCGGATTCGTTTGCGTCAGCGGCCGGCGACAGTTGGGAAAAAATGCCCGCGACGTTACTGTGACCACGATTCCGACGTCACACTAAAACAGTAACCGACTAAATTCATATGTTCTCTTTTTAATATTTAATTGTAAGTTATTACAACACACATGAATGTCATTTAGTGTTCATTGGTCACTAAGGGAGTTTCATCCAAAATCTACCCTCGAAGTTTAAATTACCTTAAGTTAAGTCTTTGAATACGTCAGATAAAAGAACATACAATTTACTTTACCATTTTCTCTATAACTTACTTTCGCATCCGAGAAGTTTTGGTACTTTATTATGTAAAAGCTGCATCTTACCAGTAATATAAAAAGCTGAATAAAGATCGAAAGATAACGGTCGCAAGAAAAATAAATTTCCGAACAACTGTCCTAACGTGTTGCTAACGTACTGGACGGGAACCGCATTATTAACAACGTAAGCGGAATTGCCGAGAACCATCGGCGTTGTTTAAACAACTATTGCTATAGTGAAAACACAGCTGGCCACGTACACACAACGTTCAACAAACTTGAGCAAAAATCCCAAGAGAATGAATAGCTTTAATTATATGCAAAAACCAACTCTAGTTGTTTAGAGAAAACTTTATCTATCTGTATAATAAAACTTTACTGGAGATAACTAAACTTATCTTTTACAAATATGAACACGCGTGACGACAAAAATGTAATGTAAAAATGCTTGTGTCTTAAATCTAGTATCCAGTATTCTAGACCTAAGAGAGCTGCAAGTCTAGATCGAGATAGATGAAGACTTTTAATGTCTTACTTGGTGGCGAGGCTCTAGTTAGTTCTCTAGCTAGTTATTTTTAGTATGCCAAAGTCTAATTTTGTACTTAAAGATCATATATTTAAATATAATGACAAAAGTTATACACACAAAAAATAATACATTTTAGATTTACTTAAACAAATGACTTTTTACGTTCGAAAACAACTAAATATCTGTATTGTATTAACTACTGAACACGTTGAACCCGCTCGCCGGCGCACCTCGGTCCGTGTACACAACAGTTTGCACGTCACAATCTTATACTTTAAACAGATAAAAAATACAGTAAACACGATATTACCAGTTGCAACTAGTTTACAATCTTATCTTATTTTTGACGTATTGTGGCCACGACACGTCTGTGAAGAGGCTCAAATATGTGTAAATTATATAAGTACGTAAAACATTGTTTTATTGTATTTCATTGCCACTTACTAATATAACGTTAATATATTAGCCACTTCGGTGTTGCTAGGCTATAACAGTTAGGCAGCTAGGTTGCCTAGGTTGAAATCAATAGAAACATGCAAGACTGTAGACAGTCAACATTAAAAAAGACAATAATTATTCTCACAGCCGCACCAACAATACCGGTCACGAATAAACACGTCATTAGCACATTCATTAGCCTATCTATACTCCCGGCGAGAGGTCGACGACCTCACACTTTCAATGGGCAAGAATTCGAAACGTCTAACGTAGACAGCGTTAATGTGCACAGTAAAAATTTCCTCGAGTTAATTCTAAAGAAAAACGAGTAATACGTTTATCAAGTTAATTGCGTTTGGAACTCTTGGTGGTGAAAAAAAATAATTCTAAAAGCTAAAAAGCATAACATTTAAACGTTAGAGTAATAAAACGGCAAACGGCTGGTACGGTGGCGCGCTCGGCGGAAATAAAAATTGCAACAGTCAGTCCGTGGACGAATGTCGGGCGGTGGCCAACTTTGTGCCGACTAAGTAATTGCCTTTTACAGTTTTGTCGCGAACAAACTTCCGAGCTGACTCAGCGTACGTCTTTGCAACACCAGAACAGAACTGGACATTACACAAAATAGAAGAACGAACATGAGAACACGTAGAAAAAGAAAAGCGGGGCACAAGACCGTTGAGACTTTTTTTTTTAATTAAAATATTAATAGATTTTTGTCAAGCTATTAATATTTCTTGTAACCATTTTAGGTAAGCTTGATAAAGCTTATGTTAGGATATGGTTCACGACAATAGTCATATGGGAGGATTCGAACCTACGACCGCTAGATCGGTAGTCCGCACCCTTAACCATTAGGCTATCGGCGCTTCGTTTGTTAACTAAAATTATGTTTTTTTTTTATTTATTGTCCAAACATACACAAACACATAAACGTTTTACAGAAAATAACAATTTTAACGGTTGATAGAAAAAAAAACCCCCAAGTCAAACGATCCATTTAAATTGGAATATATTGCTTCGTTATTTAAATCTTAATTAGTGGCCATGTTTAAGATTGATATCTTCAGAATCAATAGTCGTAAGTTTTCACTAAGCTTACATTCTAAAGCTCCAACTAAACTTTAAAGTACCAACATATGACAAAACAAAAAACCACTTATAATCAATACTGCCAACAGTCAAATAACAAATAAATCTTAGTACAAACGTATACCGGTGCAACAAAAACTAAGCAGCATCATCAGTTAGTCGTCTTACATAATGTATGTCGCACCAACATCAGAATCCGATCCCACGGACCGGCAAATGTAACACTAAAAAAGGGGTAGCCTAGATCCATCGCCTTTTACGGCGCAGCGAGATAAAACACGAGATATGTACTCGCGCGGCATAATAAAACTAGCGTATAAATCTCGAGGCCGCACCACCGTCTTGTGCATCGATAGGGCTGATATTTACACACGTACAGATTATAATTATTTTAATATATCACTAGCAGTTACTTTTTGCTCGCCGGGGTGATCGTCGACGCCCGGACATCTGCAACACTAGAGGAGCTGATGCGCCAATAGCCTATTTGTTATGTGTACAAATTTCCGACCACGTAGTCGAGAGTTCGAATCCCACCATTCGAGTATTGTCGTAGACCATATCCTAGCACAAGCCCATAGCTTAGTTGGAGTGGTAAAAGAAATATTAGTAAATTAACAAAAATCTGTAGATATTAAAAGTAAATGAAAAAAAAAAACTTTTTAACAGAAATATAAACCTGTATAAAACGATACAAAACGAGTCATTTCATACTTCACAACAATTAATACCTTTTTATAAATGCAATGAAGTAATGTAATGTGTGTCAGCCCTAAGCGTAAACCCAATTCACGGCGGCCACGCGGCTCACGTCCTGCCGCTGACACAACTCCTTGCAAAAACAACGCGCCTCCACAATACTACAATAGCCGGCTGAGCTGAGCTGTTTCCTCCTAGCACCCCAACCCCCGCCTCACACCTCCTACGCCCCCCTCGCACTCCCCGCAGCCACTTACGTGACTCAGCAGCGAGCGGGCGTTATATCAAATTCGACGTCGCGCGACTTTAGTGGCTTGTTTTTCGTTTGTAACGTAGGTAGTTTTTTTTCTTGTTCTCAAAGTCAAGTCAATAAAACATCCGGTAATGGCGCTATTGGCAAAGATAAACGTGAGCAACTGCGAATAAATTACACACAGACAAATTCCCTTTATTCCTTTTATTAAAGTTTGAGGGAACTGCGGAGAGGAATGTCGGGGACGAAGTTTGTAGAGTTTCCGGGAATTGTCTCGAGGGTTGCGACCGGGAATGCAAATTTGTTTTCTTCGGGACATAAACTTTACTTTTAAATATAAAACAATACTAACACACATGTAAAACTAATAACCAATATAACAAAAATATTTTTTTTTATTATTAAAACTAACTATGTGCACTTTCCTATATTGACTTTAACAATGTCAGATTTCCCGTTCATCCGTTTAAGTTTAAAATACGTGAAGTTTTTATTCACGTTTGTTTAACTAAAATAAATGAATGCATAACAACGTTTTAAAATATAAAACTTTTATACATAGGTATGTACAATTAAGAACTCTTTATAAATCGATAGGTTTATTGACTTCATGCAACCCTACTGCGACGCGGGGTTCAAGAAGTTTGAAGTTTTAGCAGAGACGAAACTGAATGGAAAGAGCTCGACAAAGTTGTGTAACTTTGGCTTTGTAATAAAACTTTCCTCGTAACAATTCCGATTCAAGTTAGCCGGGAATATGCGTCGGCGGTTCTAAAGCAGTTACGTCGCTAACTTTACAGTCTGACTCCGAAATCGTATTAGATTAATAATTGAAATACGAATTTTAAAACTAGATATAATTACGACATATCAACACATAACATGTAACTACAAGCTAATTAAGTATACTCAAGAAATATAATAATAAACCATGTTTTTCTTAAACAAAACATACCATTATTAATCTTTCAACCCTTAAACCAAACTATAGTTGTTAAAGTGCCTAAAACATACTATTCTTTCATGAGTTCAACTTTAAAGAGACGACCGAGGATAACTTTCGACGAGGTCATTGCATTCCAGACCAGCAGACATAGACCGGCGGACGTATCAGCGTTTGAAGCACAAAAAACGAGCGAGATTCTTTTACTATCTATATAGCCGGCAAGCGGGGTCCACGCAACGGCGCAAGGTCAACGACCTCGCGACAAACGCGCCGCTGCACCGCCGCTAAACGACATCCAATTAGCAGCGGTCGCCCCGGCTTTCATTAACCGAGCCGAACGCGAACCGACCGAATAAACGAACGTCCGGAAACCGTAAAAAAAATTAATCCCCCCGACGACTTAGTTGACGCACATTTATCTACATGAAGATAGAATGTACATTGATTTATGCGAGGCAACACTTAGTTATGCCACGAAGAAAGCGAGGCAACACTTAGTTATGCCACGAAGAAAACCCAATCTGTCTTAAAAGCCGATTTTGACAAATCCTATTATGTTAAAATATATAATTTTTAGACTATTGTTATGATATTTTTCTGTATCAAACGAGTCATTCCTATATACGTTTAGAAACATGTCGGCAACATTACCAATGTAATTCCATTTAATTATACAAACAGCTCCGTGGTACAGCGCATAAGTATGGCAGGTGGCTCGATAACCAAAAATGGCGTCTCCAGCTGTGAGCCAGGGCTCAGATGCCCCGCAGTCAGTGACCATACGGCCTTGTTGCCATACCATATGAAACATATTAGTTAGGCTAATGTAGCACGTCCAACCGTGTGTAAATAACTTCGCTCGGTTCAAGTACCGACAACAAAATATCACCAAGTTCGCAGCATTTATATCTGTCCACAGATAAAATATGATGTTTATATTTGGCTTGCATATCTGGTGCGTTCTGTCGCCATTGCATCAATACGGTCGATATTTCACCGGGGGAACGACACGGCCGAATATTATACGTATTCCGTACAGGCGCGGAATTGACTCATAAATTGTACGTCGCAGGCTCGACGGCCGTGCTATAAACTACCGACTGATCACGGAAACCTATTGCTAACAACGATTTTTATACATGAAAACATCAAAATGTGTTGTACTTGTCCGTATACCGGATTCAAAACAAACGACGAATAATAACTTACTCTCAAACTCATCAATTTAAAAAAAAATCTACAAGTAACCAATCTTATTCTACAATATGTCTTCACTTGAAATCACAACTTCGACAAGATATTTAAAATAAAACAAATTTCAATATGACTGCCATATATGCAATTTGCGTTACCTCTACTTAATTCATACTTACAATAAAAGGGATACATGATTCAGAGCTGCGAATGTTCATTATCGAGACACTTCTAAAAATGTAAATAATTTTGCCTCCCATTTATGCAGAAAAATTAGAGACATTTAAATGTCGATAAGCATATGACATGGTATTCCACGGTGACGCAATCAACATTCAAAGTAAATTATTTCCGTATCCGAGACTTGTATGCAATCCCATCCAACTTGTATCAAACTTGGACAATTTGCATGCACAAATTAAAGCGAACTCTCAACTTGTGAAATATTTGTCCCGCGAGATTATATTCCAGCTTCAACTTTACACATTACCTACGTGCCAATTGTTGCAACCCAACCCAACTTTACACCTGTACTGAATACTACAACATTTGTAACAACTTGAATCTACAAATTACTTCTTACACCAGGTACATTGACTAATCAATTAATTACACGTCTTTACAAAATATTTAAAAACACAATTTAAATGTTTACATTTAATTAGCATACTCAATTTATAAATACGTACATATTGATGAGGATGTTACAATTATAGCGGTTACTGCAAGTTACATGCTCGACAATAAAAATAAATTTGACGAGATATTACTAATACAAAATCCATTGTCAAGTTCGTAAATCCATATATGGCAAGACAACTGGATTCCCTAAAGAATAAACAATAAAGTCCGTCCGACGCTGGTAAGTGTGTTACTGCAATAATAGGGTACGGAACGAGGTCATATCTCCAGTCCAGTGTATACAGGGCGTACTTGGACGTCACAGGTCTCTAGGGATTAACTCTCGCGCACATTTTCCAAATCGCCATTGTTTGGTATTATTTTTAAAGTCATTGCGCATTTTCGGGAACCACACGAAGACCACATATGTAATTATTAACTTCGAAAAAATGCTACTTAAATATCACAAAGAAAATAAACCTTACATTTGCTTTCAATGTAAAAAAAAATGTTCTAAATGAAATAATTATGTCAGACGCCATTCGTACAGCACAAAAACTTGTTTTCCACTAATATCACAAAAGCATTATCTTATGATATTTAAGAGCGAACATTAAATTTCTTTATCTACGTCTATTCGGCGTCTTGAAGTCAAAGATTTAATGTACTAAGGCGTCTCTCGTGCAATAACATTCGGGGAATTTTATCGCCAGTGTCGTCAGCATTCGCCAATCACGTATTCTATCGCCATATCACTGCATCAGTGATTACAGCTCGCTATTTGAGCAAATATTAATACTAAGAAATACTTTATGGTTCTAGTCTAGATTGTGACAAAACAGTCGCTTTGAACTTATTATTTTATTTACTTACTTAACAACTTATTCCTTTGAACTTTAACTGAGTATGTGGGGTACTACATATAACTTTAAAATATTCACTGTAAGTTCTCAAAAGAAAACAATTCCAATATCATAAAATCTTGTTATTAAAGATATAAGGAGATGACGAGAACATTTAAGTAATCTTTAAATGCCAACCTACGCTATCCACTTATAATGGCGTCGAATACAGACAAAAGATTTGATGTTTGTTTCATCGGCCTTTTCAATTGGACTGAACAATTTACGTAACATTCGTGTTAATAAGGCTCGGCATTAAAACATCATCAGCCACGCCCAATGAGCGGCGAGCTCATTCGGAAAATCAATACAAAATCATTTCAACAATAATAATTCGCAAAGCTGTTCGGTAATTACAGTTTTAATAGGACGGTCAGTGGGGTGGCCACCCCCGGCGCGATCCTCGCGAGATGTGACTGGCCGGGGAGGGGGAGCCGCCGGGGGACAGGGGGTGGGGACAATAACACTCCGCAGCACAATAGAGCTTTGAGTAAAATTATATCGCTTTTGATAATGTGATCGATCGGCGCCGGTCGCGATGCCAGTCGGAAACCCAACATTCATTTAAGATAATTCCACTTTGGATTAAGTTTCGAATCCAATTACTCATTCGAGTTGGCTTAACTCGAAACTTTCAAGTCATATTTGGTTGTATAAACTTCCATACAACAAACTTATCAAGATTCAAAACATTGAAAATTTAATAAACTGAATACAGACAATGGATATCTTACAAACTGCGTGGGGATTAAAGGGTACAGTAAATATTCGAAAAGAAAACTAGAACAAATACGTAATTAACCTTTAGCCGGGTTGAAAATGAGAGATAAATGCAAGCTACAGAGGACCAATTTGCGTTCTAAACGAGCCGCCTACATAAAAACGATAGCGGCTGCGGCGGCCGCAATGTATGCGCATACATTTCCTTTGCCGGATCGTGGACGCGCGCAATTAACAAATTCAATGCGTACTGGGAATTTCACTCAATCTTCTTACTTAAATATACATTGACTAGGTATGACGTAACTATGCTAAGTCGATATTTAATGCTATAAATCAAATCAAAAATATTCTCCAAACATCACTGCCGGCGTTCCATCGATAGTCATTTTAAAATTAAATCCTGTTAGATTTTTATTATCTATAAAACACTTTATACTAGCCACCTACAAATATGGCACTATTCAAACAAAAAAAAAAACAGGTATGCTAGGTATGGCGCGTATTTAACGGCCAGAATCGATAGCCGATCGACGAGAGGCGGCCGCGTGCGTGTGCGTGTCCGTGTGTGGGTGCGGGTAGCCGGAGCGGATGCGGTCCGAGCACACATCGCACTCACTATTTACCGAGAAACATCGTGCATGGCGCGGCTTTTATGGATGTACAGCGCGTATTTATTATATTTAATACAACTAAAATGGAAAAACACAATAGACATTTTTATGACAAACAAATGCAATAAGTATTAAAGATAACCAACGGAAACTTCAAGTGCGAAGGGAAATGAGTCAAATTTTATGATTTTTTATCATTTCAAAATTCACGTACGAACACTGAACGTAACAACATTCCCATATTACCAACGTTCATTAAGAAACCAAATGTTTATAAAGAGTATTATAAACCTGTTTCACATCCACAGTATCTTATCTCGCCGGCGAGTTAAAAGGTTGAAATGAATTTACTCAAACACACTTGGAGCACATGTACAAATAAGTTTAGGCAATTTATGTCATGTTTTCATAAAAGATACGTGCTAAAGACTATAAACATTATAATTATGTAAGAAATGTCTACTAATTTTGCGAAAAAAAATCCATTCAAAGTTTATGTAAAACTAAATTTTAATTTAAAATGTGGTCATAGTTTTTGTGTCTGTCAATTAGTGCTTAAATCAATGCGGCTTACCAAGATTAGAACATTTACTTAAAACGCTTAACTTAAGCGCATTGACCTTGGACAGCGCTATCCCTACTCAATGAAGCCTTATAGAAAAGGTTTAAAGTCTTTTAGTCATCCGGATTACTAAACTTCCACAATTATGTAAATTACGATAACTTTCCAAAGTATTGAATCTCTTTGGATATATTTGAATTGTAATCAGAAATAAGCGGGATTAGTAAAACTGAAAACCGACTAGGAAAACAATTTTGAATAAAACAAAAAAAAAACATATCAATGTTATCAATCAAAATTACAACTTAAATAAAACAAAATATTGACAACCCTATTTGTAGAGTATGCAAAGTCTTTCGTATGTATGCTTAGAGTTGAGATCTTGACATCGGCACAGCAGGGGTGCGATACGAAGCATCTGTCCTAGTTTCCAATCATTGTATCGGCTGACTGCCTTTCAATATACACTAGCAGTATATAAACACAGTTCCAATTTTAATTTTCGACCTACCGAAACGAAGGCTATAAATCATTCCTTTCTTTATAATACCATTGATACAAATTTACTTATTACGCATAATAATGTATACAGAATTGAATAAAACAATTGCTCTATACATACAAGTTACATAATTGTAACGACACAAAAGCAACGTAAACATGTAGTAAACAAAACGTAAAGCAACGCGTGTGTGTTTACGTTATTATGAAAAAATGATTTGGGCCAAAAGTTTAGCAAACTGAATACTGATACAAAAAAAAATAAAAAGTCACTGGATACGGGCACCACAGGAGCGGTTTTCGTGAAAATCGATGGGGGAGACCTACATTCAGCAGTGGACTACCTTAGGATGATAATGTTTATGATGATAAAAAATTGTCTTCAACACCTTATTTGTGTGGAACATGTTTAAAGATACTATCACTTTGACACTATGTCAATGTGTAAACTATAAAATTCGCGTATATATTTTATCGTAATATGGCATCAGTTTTATTATCTAAAAACGAATCCGTCAAATATAAAATAATACAGAGCGACATTGATAAGGAATGATAAGGTGCTGACGTAGATAGGTAAGAATGTACGAACAACGCACTCAACTCAGTTTACCATCGCTTGGGGTAAATAGGATCCATATAAGAGCTAAATACTCAATTACATTTTACAAACAAATTGTTCTTGACTAATCTAACTCAAATTCACTTACTATTTACAGCAAATATAAAATGTTTCTTATAAAAATGGTTTGTCATCCCAACTTAACGCCAAATGCACATGGAATTTATAGAAATTACTTAAATAATTTTTCTCAATGTTTAGAAACATGGTCTGGCAATTGTTTCATATCACTAGAACATTTCCAATATAGTTGCTAAGTATGATACCGTACACTGGACTGTACTTGTAATTCGTAAGACACTGGGCGTCGCTTGTCAGTACAGTTTACGACATACTTTGGCAGGCGGCGGTCGACGGCCTGGGTTACGTTACTCAAGTTGCGACATCGCCTTATCGGATAACACTGCTGGAATATGTAACTTAATAGCTTTGTTTGTGCACTTTTTTCTAGTTAAGCTGCCTTTTATCTAAAGTTGTTACACTGAGACGCATTTCTTAAATGCCAATTAAACTGAATACAAGGAATCTTGGCTGTTTAAATAGCAACGCTAATTATTTAGACATTAAAAAAAATAAAATACAATGTATTATACCAACGGTCAAAGGGCATATTCTTGAAATCCTAGTAATAAGGAAAGAATTGTGTACTCAATCAGAAATTAATGACCTGTACATAAATATATCATACAATTGTCACATTAACACAATGGTGCATTCTAAATCTATTATCTAAGTTAATTTGAAAGTACGCAAGAATTGTCAAACATACTTGTTTATCTTGGTGAGGACAAATGTGATCTCATGATGATATTTACATCTTGTACTTAGTTAAATTTGCAAACTCATAATTGTTATAATACAGCATTAACCAAAGGAATAATTAATGTTAACAACATTCACTAAACAATTTATAAAGCAAGAGCCTGTGTTCTCAAAGTTACAAGTTCAAACTTTGTTTATTAAAAACAAGTACAACACAGCTCAGAGAAGGAACTTAGGATTGAGATTTTTAATGAAACTTCATAAAGAAATCCAACAAGTTCAAAGTTGAGAAGTGAAAACAAACACAGGAGCTAAATAAGTAAATAATGAAAGGTAAAAACTTTCCAATGAAATCCATTCAAAGTTTTTACCCAATTCAAACTAAGTTGAATGAGAAGTCAGTACTAATTTAACTTTCAAAACTTTGCTCAAAACGTTGACTCTGTCTGATCAATATACAAATATAATTATTAAAACATTGTACAAAGTTATTTTAAGTTTTATTAATCGGTTTAGCTAAAAGAAGTTCATGAATTACTTATTAAATCGCAGTTTTTATAATTAACTAAAAATTTTATTGAACATTGTTGATATCAAATTTTTCAAACTTATAGGTTGTTTAAAATATGTATGGCTAAATAGTTATTTTACACAAGTAAACAATAAATAAAAGTTTGAATATTAAGTAGCTCAACTGTCCTCCACAAAGTAGTCGTTAATTGTTTAAAGACGAAATTTAATTTATTCTACTCCGTTTAATTTGACCACGTACTAAGTTACCAAAGTTTGAGCTTAAACAAAAGTATGAATACGTTTGATTGATGCCTACACCAAGTACTAAACAACCAGTGCTGAATAGTGTTCGTGAACGCACTAACTTTCTAAAGTATAAGTAGGTCATCAAGCCCCAACAGCGCGCAGTTTAAAACCACCGCGTGCTCGTTAATCTTCAAGTAGTAACCAAATATCGGTAAGTTCTAGAAAGTCATGACCCGCACGGTTCTGTGGCCGTGAATTTGTGACGCGTCGGTGGCGTCGGCGAATATGTCGTCGCCCGTCAACTAGACCACTGCACGGAGCCCGCTTCGCCACCATTACGATGACGCTATCACATTTTCACATATAACACGGTTGCTTTAATGTTTATGACCGCGAAATTGCCGACTAACGCTGACACATACTTATAGCCGATTCTTTAACAACAAATATTAACGAACTTACCGTCTAAAATGCTGAATCCAACAACAAAGAATCACCAGCCACGCGCTCCAGTTAGAGGGCACTCACAAATCACGAAAGCACAACGTAAGGCAGCAAAATTATGTCACTGTAAGGTTTGTTTTGTTCACAGTCAATAAACGAAGTCAATTTGAATGAAGTTTTCTTGGTTTTCTCGCAATAAACACTAAACCGGGAAAGCGAACCCTGAATCACCGCCAGCTACGTACAAAATGGCGGATTAGCGTAATGAAAGTGACGCGCTGACGCGCCGACAAGTTGTATAGATTAAAAAGCAGCATATGTTCGTTCCTAAAATTAAAGATTAAATAATTGAAAATTCTTAAAAACCATAAATAAGACCACATTAAATTGTTCAACATACAAAATTACTTTTTTTTATTACATTTAGATTAAATTACAACTTGATTTAATTAAAAACAATTGTAAATTCGTATCTGCGTGTCGTCATCTTGATATGGTAACATTTCAATTTGGTGTTTCCACTTGCCTTATTAAAATTTATACCATTTACTATTAAAGTTCAAGAAGACTCCATTAATTTTGTTAATTAAAAAATAATCGTATTCCATAAAATCTTAGCCTTTAGATAGTTACCTGTTTTTATTATATATTGCTGTGAATTTAAGAAAATACATCAAGATAATTTTCTGTTGTGTTTATTTTTGATTGCGATCAGCTGAGTTTTGTTGTCATTGTTTTAAATTGTCATTTAATTTAAGGCGTTTTGTCCACATTTCTTAATTTGCGCATCAAACGACCAAAATGAACGAAATAAAATCTCTCGAACATGCAACTTTAAAGGTGAGTTTTAATTAATGAACAAAATATATGCTTACTGAGTCCAGATTGATATTTTTTTGAACCATCTTCAAAATTATACGTATTATTTTGTAACTAAGTGAACATATGTGTGTTAAATTAGAACTACATCGAGTATTATTTGTATACTCACTGTCCGATTTATTGTTTTAATCGTCTTAGCAATTATTTTCATGTTAAAGTAAATATAATTAGATTTTCATATATTGCACACTTGTGGAAAGGTTTCTTCTAAAACTCTGTAAGTAATTTACACTATAAATGATGTTCTAAAGTGTCGTAATTTTGTAGTTTTATTTTATCTATAATTAATCCTATGTTGTCGTCTTTGAACCTGTGTATAATAAAATTTCCAATACAGCTGCAACAGTTGTTGGTATTGCAATTATATACTGATCTACTCTGAGAAGTACCAAAACTTTAGAAAATATTGGTTTGACAGAGAATTCTTTGTTCTTTTTTTAATTTGTCCTACTGTTTGAAATGTGGGTACTCTGAAATATATATCAATTCCATGACTTAAAGAGCAAATTACACTTTATCAGCCAGTAGTTTGATTGCTTTAGTCTCCTAAGCCCAAATTGCTTAATACCAAATCAATGTTATATGCACACTTCTTTACATGTTAAAATGAAGTGGCTAGTTGAGAAATCAGCTGATAGCAAGTCTTATCTGCTCTTACATTTTGTTCTCTCCCGGACCATCACAGTTGAAGTCAGTTAGAAATTATTCTAGGTGCCATACGAAGTGTTCAACAAGAAGTACAGGAACGCTCAACGTATATTGGACGTGGAGGCGCGTCACGTCGGCAGCACTGCCACGGAGCTGGACTCAGCGGCTAAGAGGGGAGACGTTACTGCCGGTGATATAGACACATTGCTCGGTGGAATGGTATGAGATAATAAAATTAAATTAAAATTGGATTATATTTATTTAACACTTTTCTGAACTCAGTGCCTAATTTGTTGGTATTGAAATCTTATTGAAGATTCCTCAAACTAAAAGAGACTGAACAACTTGGAGTGTGGTAGTTTCCAAAACCCATTTTAACATTTTCTTATGGGTCATTCAATAATTAGAGGTATGTCTGCGATTTAAAATTAGTCTCTAAAAAATCTTGCTCTATTTAAGGTATTATGGATTATAGCAAAATTACAGGCAATCAAGCAAGCAGACATTATGTGTCTTCTACTATATATAAATAACAAAAATTAGATTCTATAACACTATTACTTGATTCTAACATGTCCTAAGTTTAGCAGTACTGTACCTGCAATTTGTGATTGTTTTACTTTTGTTGAATACAGGTAGAGAAGTTGACGACAATGAAACGGAAAGCTTCGGAAGCTATCAATGAAGAGGTGCAGGCAGCTTATGTTTGCAAGAAGCGACTTGATCACCTCAAAGAGCAGGCTGAAGCCCTGCAGGACCCCGCTGCTGCTCAAGTAATATACTTAAATCTTTCTATCCGGTGACCTTGTCCTGGGCAAAAGCTATTGTACTTATGATATGTTTTCTATACAATTTGTGGTATATCATAACAATGTGTTAATTTTTTTTATAGGCATCTCTGAACCAATGGCGGAAAGTCCGCTTGGATCGTATGCTGGTCGACTATTTCCTGAGGAACGGTTACTATGACTCTGCCACGAAGCTCGCTGATGCCAAGGATTTACGCGACCTCACTAACGTTGGTAAGGTCACATTATAGTTTATTTCTTTATGTAACACATTTACGTTGGGTGCTGGGACCTGTCGTAGCATGCACAGTGGAAAATACAGTTTCTCTTAAAACTTCTGAATTAATTAGGTAGGCAACACATCTACGATTGTGGTTAGTTATGGGCATAGACGACTTCGCTATTTTGGCGAATTAATCTTGCTTGTTCGTCATCTTATCCTAAAAATAACTTTTCTGTACTTTGGTATTCTGTTAACTTGTTCAGTGTATTACTGTGTTACATTGCTACTGTCATTTCTCACTGCAAGCATACCGTCTTCCCTGGTCTCTTTTAAAAGAGACTAGACTTTGTAACTGCGTATGGAAATTATTGCTTGAAAATATGATGACGTCAGTAGACCATGAAAGAAGCATGTCATGTGACGAGAAAAGAATGTGAATTCTCGGGAAGTATACTGCTAGGGGTGAATGGAGACATGATTTAGTGAGCACTGATGTGACGGGAGATAGATTGATCTGATCGTCGATCTGGTGCGCAGACGATGAGTTGGGTATGGACTGGAAGGTCAGATGTAGTAAACGGCCGATGCGGTGTCAGACATCTACCAGGCGGCGGCGGAGGTGGAGCGCGAGCTGTGCGCGCGCCGCACCGCGCGCTGCCTGCAGTGGTGCGCCGACAACAAGTCCAAGCTGCGCAAGCTCAACTCCACCATGGAGTTCAACATACGCATACAGGTAACCTCGCCCATCGAAAAATACAAGTTGAAGTTACTGAGGACTAACTCAGTCTATAAGATTTGAAGCGTCAATAGCCTAATGGTAATAAGCTGTCGTGGGTTCGAATCCCACCATTCGACTATTATCGTAAACCATATCCTACCATATAACTTATAAAACGGCTTAACTCACGTGTAACTCGGTGTCAGTTCCGACTAGTTTCGAGCCCATCGGGGGCTCATCTTCAGGGTGAGTGGGAACGGTACTATCGCGCGTTCGCGGTCGCAGTGAGCGACGGGCCGAGTTGCATGTGAGTTAAGCCGTTTTATAAGTTATATAGTGAAATGTCTCACGAAAGTTTTAACATATCCTACC
>JAODUI010000017.1:2964519-2982273 GCA_027563995.1 Papilio gigon | reverse complement strand
GTCTTGGCCTCCGACAACAAACGTCTCCAACCAACTCGATCTCGCGCCATCGCGACCCAGTCCCGGACTTGCAGCTTGCCGAACACTGGCTTAGGATAAGTATACCAGCGTTGGTCAAATGGTCATAGATTATAAATATGTAAAACAATATAGGGGAAATCTACATTCAGCAGTGGACTACCTTAGGCTGATGATGATGAACATATAGCGCGTATCACCTTTAGACAAAATCAGTTAACATCAGGTGAGACCGTGGTCAAGTGATAATTTTATCTTCATATAATACATAAACGGATGATCGAACGCGTTATGTGCACGTTGTTATACGTAATAGTAAATACTACATAATTGTCTGCGGCGGGAAAACCTAAGTGATCAATAGCATATGAAGTATTGAATAATTTCATCATAAGTTGTCCACCGCTGGACATATACTTTGCCCAATGCCTTCCAGTATGCGCTCCTCCGATCTTACGGTTAACGAATTTCAGTGAAATCGTCTCTCTGATTTAATAAATAATTAATTCAAAAGAGAATAAGCCCAGGACTGCCCTTGTCGGGCTCTGACACTTTTGATAGATGTTGTCGTCCCCTTCTTTCTTTGGATAAGAAAGAGAGAGCAATATGTGTCCGTACTGGTCAGTGTCGTAACCGCACAAGGGACGTGAATTCTTAGAAATACAAACTTGCGTCTAAACCCATGTATACGTAACTTGTAAAAAAAATGATGGTATTCAAAAAAAGCAATAGTTAAAGGCAGGCTAAAGGGGCGTATGTGAAAAAAAAATAATCAAGACGATTCAAAGAGCGAGAAAAAAGGATGTATTCTGAGAAATGCGAACTCTATTTGAGATCTTCTAAGGATTTATAAAGTAAAACAACATCAGCTCACTATACGTCTCGCTGAGCTAAGTTCGGTGCCTACCCTATATTGGTGACTCGGCCATAGTCAAGCACGCGGGCCCAGTGCAAGATTGTGGAACTACACCAACTGGTTAACTTCACACACATCTTTTAAGTCTTCGCCGATATGTGCAGCCATCGCGATGTTTTCCCTCACCGTAAGATCGTATAATGTACAAATGAAATACGAAAATCGAGAAACAGATACATGACGAGGATCGAACTTGGATAAAGTCGAATACGGTCCGGTCAGGCGTTAACAACTGCGCCACCGACGCTGTTTAGCGATAAGTAATTTATGAAAAATGTCAAAGCATTCGTTACTATAAAAGGCAATTTCACGGTTCGCTCGGTATAAAATGTTGCGCACATCTGCGGCTGCCGATAACACGATTGAGGGTAGGCGGAGAAAATGTGGCATTCACGAGGCGATACGAAATTATACGATTCAATAAACAGCTCGTAACTACGTCAATAATAAAGATATATGAATATATGTATTATATTGATGTGGTAGGAGGACTGCGTATTAGAAGGCATTGGGGAAGGCCTATGTCCAGCAGTGGGCAGACAAAAGCTTATTATCATATATGCATACGTCTCCCGCGACCTATGGTCAAAAAGACCTTAAAATTACAAATTCATAAAAATCGCTTTTAGATAAGGGATGAAAACATTAGCAACTGTTCACTAGGATCATCATCAAGCTGTCTTTTTCGCTATAAGGGTGGGCATAGTATGAATTCCATACATATTTGACAACCGTCGTATCTGAACTCACACACGCGTATCTTTTTTCACACAATCCATACTTCGGTCTGCCTCTACCTTTATAGATATCCACATTCGATCTCATCACCTTGTTTTTTTATTAACAAAAATTAATGAGTTATTAACATCAATTGAGAGTATGGTAGATTTAAAAAACTTGAAAAAATTATATAATATCTCATTGCAAGCTCAGTTTTAAAATGTAATTTTAGTTTTTTTTTTTTAACATCAGTTTCTTGTCTATCTAATCTAGTTTTTTTTTCTTTTCTTATCGATTTAGAAATCGGCGTCCGAACTTGTTTCGGCAATATCTGAAATTTCGTAATTTTACGCAATCGTAAGATTTTCAAGTGCTCTCCGTACATTACAGTAATGAGGTAGTCAAACTAGACAATAAATTGAGTGATTTAAATATGCTATTGTGTGTAGAAATTAAGTTGTTAGGTAAAAAAAAATCGACAATCACACGATTTCACTATAAATCGACTAATTATGATATCCATAAAAATCTTTAAAAAAATGATCATAGAGAACGTTCCACAAAGGGTTTTAAAAATAAAACATAAACTGGCAACTCATAATTCTGAGAATGCCATGAGGTGGCTCAGATAAAAAAAAAAGTATTTGCATGTTCACAGTAACATTACATATCAACCTATATAAACTTTTTCATAGTGTTACAACACTGGCCACTTATTGTAAAAGGTACATAATTAAAAAGTCAACTTTACTACATTTACAGAAGTATATTGGTATATATTTATATATATTTAACGAGAGAATACTATGTACCATATGCTTTATTGGTACATATATATAATCAATAGTGCTTAATATATCTGTCATTAAACTTAGCGAAGACCAAAGACTGTTAACATAGTATATTTAAATTAGAGTCTTCATTTAACAAAAATAAATTATCAATTAATTAAATACAACAGAATTACTACAGTAATCTATAATATAATAAGGAACAAACTTTTTGCCATGGTACAGATTTGAAAAGTTCTTCAAGTAGAATTGTGCCCTATACTTAAGTTTGTTTTAGGCTACATATTATGACACTATTAAACTTAGGGGACAAGTTAATTGGATAAAAACATCATGCAAGAATTTTATGCGGGTGAAGCCGCACAGGAAATCCTGATTTGGGACCCTTAATAACCAAAGTATTATAATAGTAATATTTATTAAACAAAACAATAAACTGAAATGAAGGAAGATTCTAATTCCCACGCTAATTCTATAGTTTACATAACATTTTGTGTTGCACCAAAATGTCTTGTTGAAAGTTTACATCCTGCCTTCATGTTTAGATTGGTCAAGGAATATACAGATATTGTTTGCAAACATATATGAAATTGAAAAAAAAAAACAAAAAGTGTAGACTGGAAAAGAATAAAAATTAAATGACATCTCTTCTAAATCTGTTTATGCCTAAAAGGCTGTTGAGGACTGGCCGATACATTCGTAAAAAAAAAAAACTAATACTGGCAGTAAAAGAAAAAACAAATCTATCCTGAGTAAAATAAATGTTGGTACTACTGTAACATGGCTGAATACATTATACTAATACAAAGATAATATTAAAAAAAACTAGTGGAACGTAAATTTGTCAACAGCTATTGAAAGGTGACCAAGGCTTAATAGTAATTCTTTGAATCAACATCCATCAATTTTATTTTTTCATAAATCTACACAATTGTAATAAATATAACGATATTACGAAAATTTAAAGTAAATTACTGATTATACTCAGTTTTCCGGTATATTAATTGCTAGTATCGAGTGATCATATAATGTTTTGTTTTTGTTTCGTCATTTCTAACTTTCAATAAAACAAATAGGATTACTAAAAACGATAATTTTATCAATATTGTAAGTAACAACATTATCGATGTTCAAATACATATAAATTATTTTTAACTTTGCAATAAATTACATTGTATGTTAAACAAAGAACCGGCGCCAATCCAAGTGACGATGCAATGTTATAAATAATACGCATTTCCTAAATATTAACGAACTCACCTCCGTCTTTAAACGTCGCAGTTTCGTCGATAGGAATGATCAGCAAAGGCAGAATACCACTTAAACCAACCAGTATTGAAGCAAGAGCTGAAAATAGCCATGGATGTTCGTCCAATTCCTCCACGAAATTCCAAATATATTCCGGAACAAAACCCGCCATAACTGAGGATTCCATAATTATTAGATTCTAAGCACTTGTATCAAATTGAAATCAATTAAAACGCGAGCTTTCACGTTCTGTTGCCTGTTAGTTATGATATTCTCTCATATTTTTCACGAGATAAAATGATTCTCTCCAGACGAACTAATCTGCACTGAGATTGAGTACGCCCGATCGTGTCCTTATCTTCACAGATTAGTGATAAAATATCTCACTCCGACTGCACCGGTTTCAAAATTTAACTGTACAAAATTCCGTTATAACAACATCATTTTTATATTTAAGAAAAAAGTAAACAATTAACTTAGCGAGCTGTAAAGTAAACCAATACCGACTGCGCTACTCGCTGGAATAAAGTGCACAATTTATTCGAAATTCATAGATTGATAATAAACAAATGAATGAGCAGTTGAATGGTTTGTTTTGAATGAATGAGTGAATGACCATGGTGCGAAAATTGACATTGACATTTAACATAATGTTGCCAATGCATCAACCTCGACAATAACTAAACTTTGAAAATTCTCTGTAATTTTAAAACTTGACTGAGAAATATAACGACTTATGGCGTGACAGAGAAAAAGAGGAGAAAAGAAGAGAGAGTGCTCATAGGACTGATTTTGTTTCGAGTTAATTTTTTTTTCCGAGAGCGCCATCTATAATACAGCTAGCATACTATGATAACATTGTCATACGTTTTAGTTCTTGCAATGAACATTCGATGAAGGCGATCTGAGCAAATATTTTCTTAAGAAATTCATATATATTTGAAAACTTTACAAATTTCGAATTTATGTAACTTATTCTTTATTCCTTTAATCATAATTTATTTGAAAGTCCTAACTGCACAAAGTGAACAGTACAAAACTGGAGTATTTAAATAATTACTAGGCAGTTAACAGCGATACCTTTCTGCTTTTTCTCTAGAATTCTACATTGTTACGTATATTAATTGTTAAGGCGTAGTTAGCCTTAAGCTATATTAAAAGCATTTCAGTGAGACAAAACGAATGATTAAGTCCGAAATCACTGTATCGTGTTTAAAAAATAATTAATTTCCCATTAGATGTCTACCGCGTGAGACAGACACGGTTCGATGCCAGATAGACGGGTTAATACGTTCGTCCGTCAGTCACTGTGACATGATTGCATTACAAGTCCTCTTGGCAGCCAAACCGTATTTCAGCCCAGTTGGAGCGAAATACCGCACTTATTTCGTTTGCCAATTTAAATATTCGAACATGTAGATACGTTTCTTCGACACAACTTTACAAGAAACTCGGCCGCAAACAGCAGCGGTCGTTGCGTTTAAAAATAAACAAAATGTTGTTCTGTATTTAAAAAAAATATGCGTGAAAATTGAAGTGTCAACTTTTCGCGCCAAGTGATTGCATGATTTTTTTTTTAATTTCGAACGTTTTTTAATTTTTTAATCAGCCAGTGTGACTGTGTTGGTGTAAAGTTTTTTTTGTAAACATGGATTCGTGGGGCATCCTTAACGTGGATACTGCGGCCATCGCTATTTCAAGAGAGGATGACTTGCAGACCAGTTTTCGGCGTAAACATCTCATAGTGAGTTATAATTTAAAAATAAGTTACATTATTATTATTAAAACGACATGTAATTTATATAAAAGAATTATTATGTTATGTGTATAAGTGTAATTTTTTTTTTTAAATAATATAACGAGCTGTCAAAAAAATCTTAGCCCAATTTGGTAGAAAAAAATATGAAATTTTTAACAATTTCGCCTCGTACTCGTCTTGTACGAATATTAACCTTGAAATTTCTTTTCAAGTTCATATGTAACAATAAAAATTCCATATGAATAACAGTTGAATATGGAAAGAAGAACTTTTAATATTAATATGGAGAGATATATAGGTAAAGAGAGACAGGAAAAATGGATGGATTGAGTGAAAGGTGAAGAACGATAGACCGATCTTGATAACGAACACCTTGTGCGTCGAAGGTACACAGAGTGGGATAAGACCAAGAAGATCAACTAGGGCAAAGCCATTTAGTGTAAAAAACTAATAATTAACTATACACCTTGGAATACCACTGGTGTTCCTGTTGTCCATGGTCATCGAATCATCACACGAGCACCTCGTTTTCATCTTATTTTATTTTAAAAAAAGTAATAACGAGTTAAGATTCGATCCAACCGTTTTATCCCCGCATCGTCCGCCATATTGTTTGCCACACCAAACAATTCGATATTCAAATATTCTAAAAGACGTTTTAAAAATAAATTAAGAACAAATGGCCTCGATCAACGTGAAATCATGCATTTGTTTTAATGAGAATGAAGACGTTCGAAAAATAATAAATTTCGTCCGACATGTTGGAAATACTTTGGAAGCTTGGGATTCCACTGCCGCGACAATTGTTAGTACATATTGACATCCCTTTCTTTTTATTTGACAAAACAGAGACGACGATATTATCTAAGACAAATGACAGTGCAGTGGAAGTCTACAGCCAGGTCTGCTTCACTCTTGGCAAGCGGGAGGTATTTCCTGGACGCGTGAGTCACCACAGCTGAGGATTATTGGCATTTTTGTACGCTCGGCTTCGACTTTTAATTACAAAACGGCTAATTATAGCGGCTTACCAGATTCCCCGTCATTGAAATTACTTCAGCCTGAGTATTATAACGGAAAATTATTATAAAAAAACTTTTCTTAATTAACCATCCGAACTGAAATCAATGTCCACACTACTGGTAAACATAAAATGGAGCAACACGTGAGCCAATTATTAAAAAAAAAAACAGGAAGCATGACTTAATATATCCCTGTACCAGACAATAATTCGGTTAAGCTTTTTATAAACCAAAGATTACACTAATCGTTGAATTAACTACAGTTCGTTTAACTTCTCTCTGCCTACCCCACGCTCTAAATAAAGTCGCTATATTCCTAGCAAAGATCGTGAAATTAAAAAAAGTAAATATTTTGTTTACATTGTCTAGTAGTCCGAACACCAACAGCGATGGTCTCACTCGATCAATATTTAACTGACAGCCAAATTAATTGTCTAATCAATGCAGCCAAATAACATGACGCGATGATGGATAAAGACAGGCACGACATTTCAATTGCATTACACCGTTTTGTTTTAGTGACTGTTCATTTAAATGCTTTAGTAACACGAACCACAATTTATAAATTGACTAGAAAGTTTTAACATAAAGTTAGTAAAACTACAGAAACACCTTTTGTATTTAATTTAGAATGAAATTGGAAATAATAAAAATTACTTTTCGCGCGCAAACAATTTGCTTTAATAATAGCACGCCATCTATTGGTAAATGGTTTTACTATTAGAAATTTCAAAATATAAAATCTAGCTTGGTTAAAAAGAGAATTTGCCACGGAAAATTATATTATTTACTATGTTCAATAGTATTCGATTATTAATTTAGGAAAACCATAAATTTAAGACTTATGAAAGCGTTTGATGGTCGTAATATTTTGATGGTAATTGATAATGAGGTCAGAGTTGCATATCAAATCTTATAATTAACACAATCTTGGCAAATATTTACTTATATCTTTGGACCGTAACATATTAATATAGTTGTCAGGGACAAAATTCAGAAAGTCACTGTTACTGGATCAAAGTTTTACAAAGTAACCTAATTGATATTGGTGGTTTTGTTTTTTGTTTGTCATTCCAAATAATAATAATAAATAACAAAAAAAAATTATATTCAGACTTATTTTAGAATGGTTATTGTATCTTCTTAACAAAATTAGGAAATAAACTAAATAAATAATATATGACATTTGTAATTTCCCGCGTATTTTAAACCATAGAGTAAAAAAAATGAAATGTTTAAATTAATAAAAATGAAATAACTGCCAATCATTTAACATTTAAATTGTAGTTTGTTGATTTCGTTTCAATGTATAATTTAATTACAAAATTATCGTTTACTAAATTTCTAACCTAAAACTTATCAAACATAAAACCCCGTTTCGACACCCAGGCGTTTCCAAATTTAACCACAGCGTACCTTTTAATAGAACACCACTCGGTTTGTCCTAGTATCGTGTTTGTATCGTAATCCTGTGCTTTATTAGTATTTATCTTGTACTGTGAGGGTTATATGAACTCCAATGGATCTATCAACTGATGTATGGGGCCAGTTGGCTCTGGAAGCCAGTCAGGTTTACCTGACGGAAGGCGGAGTCAGGAGTCCATTCGCTGGCACGGTAACCTTGTTATTTCATGATGGCATTATCATAGAATCTATCGTTGGTTGTATTTTAACTAAAATTCATATGTTTATGCTTATTACAGAATGTTTTGGTATACAATTTACTAACATGATTACTAATATTATTTATTAGAGGATATAAGCTGGCGAAATAAATGATAAACATCTTTAGTTACAAGACTTGGTAACTTTTAATTATTAAACAACACAGACATAATGGTTTTGTTATCTTTTCTTGGTTATGTAATTTTGTTTAATGAATACAAGGGATTGCAATGTTAGGCGTCCTAATATTGTATTTATTAAGATCAAGGTAGTTGTAATCCAAAATAGAAATTCGAAAATACAGATAATCCAAACGACAATAAGTCATGTGTAACGTCAAAATGCTTTACTTTTCAGACCATAGAGAAACTTCCTGACAAAGTGCTGTTGAATATTTTTTCTTACTTGAGCCACCGTGAGATATGTCGGATGGCAACAGTCTGCAAGCGATGGCGGATGGTGGCATACGACACACGTTTATGGACCCACGTCAGTCTCCGGCCGGAGATATCCGGCTTGCATGTCGGTGAGTGATAAACTTGGCTTGTGTTATAAATTAGGCGGGGTTTTTTTGACAGCTGTCAATGTGACGTGAACTGACATCGAAAATCGGATTATGCGATTTTCATGTATAACACTGGCATCAAAATAAATTAATGTACTTCTTAAAATTGTGTACATATATTTAATTTAATCGTTGAATGTGTTTACTTTTAGGTTCACTGGAATCCCTTTTGGCATTAATATCTATAAGATTTGGCCCTTCACTTCGTTATATCGAATTGCCTATCGAATTAATTACACACACAGTGTTGCACGAATTGGCAGCTAAATGTCCTAATCTGACACACATGCTTTTGGATTTTAGTACAGGTAATTTTAAATAAAAAAAATTATGGTTAGATGAAACATTAAGTACCTGTCACAATAAAATAGCAATATGTTTCAGCCATGCAATTGCACGACTTTTCCGAGATGCAGGCGTTCCCCACCAAGCTACGGTACCTTTGCATTTGTCTATCTGAAGTTATCTTCATGGAGGGCTTCATGAGAAAAATTTATAACTTTATTAATGGATTGGAGATATTGCATTTAATAGGTACGTGTTTAAAAATATTTGCGAAATTTTGCGAAAAATAAATTTTAATTTTAAATTACTTCTCATAATGTACTGAGGGGCATTTATATGTAAAAACCAACATATTTTTATAAAAAATAAAAACAGAACATAGACAAAACATAATTTGGAGGTGCTGGGATTTGAACCCAGGACTTTCAGCATGCGAAGCAGACACTCTACCACTGAGTTACACCCCCAGATATTCAACATGTTGAAATATTTCATTGTAAAATCAACAGGGAAAAAACCGTTACAAAATGTCTTTCGAAAAATTTGAATTAAGAGAAAAAATTAAAGTATTTTAAGAAAAATTTAACATCTGCTTTTCACTGGCCAGTATTTGTTTCCCAGGGACGTACGAGAAAGTGGAAGAGGAAGAGGAAGAGATCTACGAGGTGATCAACGTGCACAAGCTGAAGTCGGCCACGCCCAACCTCAGGGTCATCAACCTCTATGGAATCAATTTCGTCGACGACTCGCACATAGACGCGTTCAGTTCTAATTGTATACAGGTAATTATTTGAGACCAGAGATATCTAAGCGTGAGTACACACACTGGCATTACTGTTGTTTAACTTTAGTGTGTGCACAGGTTAAAAATATAAAATGACAGTTGAAAAATATGCTTTAAGTCCAGCGGTATAAGGTCTATTTTATGTTCAGTTGGAGTGTCTGGCGGTGAACTACTGCAACAAGGTGACGGGCTCCACCATGAAGACGCTGTTCCAGCGGTCGCGCCGGCTGACCTGCCTGCTCATGAACGGATGCAGTCAGTATAAAACTAAAGTCGAAATGAAAAAAAAACACACACACAAACAAAAAAAAAACAAAAACAAACAACCTGTGATCGTCCGCTGCTCGTTTGCCCTCTTCTCTTATAAAAAAAAACCATCAAATATGGCGACCGTTTATTTTGTTGACAATTGTGACATAAAACGTAGTTTTGTTTATTAATTAAAAAAAAATAGGTTTCTCTAATATGACGAATGTCTATGGCCATCGTTATCATTGTAATCCCGCCGTCAGATGTCCTTCTTCTCTCATAAATAAAACAACAAAGTTTTAATGTTTTTTTTATTTTAGTTATAATTGTATTGTCTATGATAAATTTATAATTAAGTTTAGGATTCGAACGAAAGAAGTAAATAATTAAGGAGGACAAAAACATAACCAGCTAAATTTCAAGCAGGTCTACAATCAGAGTACGTGATGCAAGTGGAATGGGAGAAGTCGTCCATTCAGGAGCTGGACGTGACCGCCACAGACCTGTCCACGGAGTGCCTCATAGACATGCTGACGCGCATCCCCGGGCTGCGCTTCCTCAGCGCGGGGCAGATCAACGGCTTCAATGACTCCGTGCTCAAGGCCTGGATGGAAGCGGGCACGGCCAGGTAGAACACGAGCCAGTACAGTTTTTTTTACTGATATTTTATTTTTTAAAAAAAACGTCTCAATATAATGTAATTTAAAAATACGCACGTCACCAGGAACCTGGTCGCGCTGGACGTGGACTCGTCCGACAACCTGACAGACGAGGCGCTGCACCGCTTCCTGTCCCGCCACGGCAGCCAGCTGTGGGGGCTGGTGCTCAGCGGGATGCCGCACATCACCGACCAGCTCTGGCAGAGCGTGCTGCAGCTGCTCACCAACGCCAAGTCAGTGAACTCGCTAAATATCGTGGCCGCTCGGAACATGCTTCCCTCAAGAACACACTCGTATAGGCTTGCCGGGATATAGATATAGCTAGGATATTTGAAGACTTGTACTAGCCTAGGTCAGAGTAGATTGTGTAAAGCAGTGGTCGCCACACTGTTCTATCCAAGGGCTAAATAGTGTGAGGTATCACTGCGGGCCGCACATTCGTGCTCTGTGTAATTGACACTACCAACCAATTTAAGTTTGTTATGAGGTGTTATAACTCATTTCCTTTTTAGATATAACTTTTTTAGAATTAATTTTAGTTTTTGACGCACCTAAAAATCTTTTTAAAGTTAATTGGAAATATTCATGTTTTCTTATAAAGGTTTTTTTTTCTTCGACATATATATGTAAAATGAAAAGAATTAATCCCAAAGACACATTTCTAAGTCTATTAAAATGAAATTTTCGAAAGGCGGGCCGCGGTTTGACGGCCACTGGTGTAGATAAAGGGTGGAGAGAGGAGTAGATCGTATTTGGGAAAGGAAGAAAGAGGTCACAGTATCAATTACTATGAATGCAGAGGGGAGACGTGACTGAGATTAAATAGCTTTTGTTCTGTGACGTAACAACGATGTCTCCAACCGTTGGACAAAGACCTTAATTGTATTGGCCATCAGCATTCAAAATCTTACACTCTTCTACCATTCCCGCAACTTACATTGTTCTTTTACAGAATTCTTATAATGGGAACTCAAGAGAGGCTCGGTGTTAACATCCACGTCGATCAGGTAACAGTAGCTTTATTGAATCAATCATAATTTTCAAATATTTTATAAATGAAGGAACAATCTAGAACTTCCCACCGACAGTTAATGGACGGCATCGCGAACAGCTGCCCCAACCTGGAGCGCCTGGAGCTGCGCTGGGACCCCGAGAATTTGCGGTTCAGTGACAAGAGTCAGAAGGCCATCGACATCTTGCGAGTCAAGTGCCTCAAGTTAAAATGTCTCGTTTTGAGGTTAGGAAGGCGAGCGTTCATTTATCTACCACTAACATAGATAATGTACATACTTCATCCGACACACAAATGATGCGAAGATACCTCCGGTTGTCTTCTCTTGGGTATTTTCTCAGTTTACATTTACAATATAAAATTACATATCGAAAGTCGACTTTCGATTAGACATCAACTAATATGCACACCATCTATAGGTTATCTATATATCTGTGAACAATAGTTTTACTCCGTTACGTCCAATAATCGTAAATTTATCACCATCATCACATGTTTGTCCACTGCTGTACAGACTTCCCCAATGCCTTCCAGTATTCAGTCCACCTTCCGCATCCAACTTCCCAGCCGTACTAAGTCATAATTAGTGTAAATTAGACAAAAGAAGCAAACAAATTTTTACGTATTTCTTCCTATCATGTCGAAATCTCTCTCTTGTTAAAATGATTAAGAATGTAATATTGTTGTTTCCTAGCGACGGCAGATACTATGAAATAGTGAAGGCTAACTTCGAGCGCGCGGACCGGCTGACCGTCGTGAGGACGTCCACGAACTGTCGCGTCTCCAACTATTACTTGCTCTCTAATTATAAAGATCTTATATTCAACTAGCGGCCCGTGTACTCCGCGAGCGCAGGAGCAACGTTCACACATTTTTGTAAGGTATATTTATTTTATTGATTAATAAATTTTTATTGAAGTACCCACTTGCTCTTATTAATTTCATACTATTTATTTCTTCAACGTATGATTGGCGACAATTGCCAAAATTAAGCTATAATTTTAAGGTTTCTTAAACCTTGTGTAGACGTAATAGGATAAGGACACATTGATTTTATATAGAGGTTTATATTGAATCTGTCTATCACCCCACTTATGTCGAGACTAAAATTTAAGGTAACGGGCAATAAAACAAATGCTACTATTAAATTAATCGTTTATTTACAATTTAATGAAAAAATTACCATTTTTATAATTTTTTTCTTCGTCCTCGTCAAGGCGTTAGTATCGAAAATTATTTATTAAAAGCTATTTCTAAATAACTATTTACAAATAGCTTCGTTGTTTTCGTAACGTAATTATATCCGGCGCGGGCGATGCACTAGCGGTTATTTTTTTTGCATTTTAAACATCGTGAACATTCGTTTAGACAGCAACACAGACAGGACTACGCGAGACTACAACTTCAGACCCAACAGACGCCGCACAGCAGAGTACCCACACGTCACAATACAACATTTAAAACTCAAATCACAGGTAGCCAACTGATTCGTTATATATATGTATATATATAGAAAAAAAAAACAAATAACTTACTATACAAAAATAAAATGACCACTGAAAAACTCGGACTCTAAGACTCAATTATTAATTAGTTCTAGTCTAGGTCTTGCAAGTGTTCGTCTATCAGTCACCTGACGCCGTCGCCCAGCAACAGATCGGGCTCCTCTTCAAGGAGGAGGTTCTGATTGTTGCTATTCTCCTCGTTACCGGCCTCCGAATTGTTATCCTTGTTTGGATCGTTGTCAATCTTGTACAATATGTCGTGGCACAGTGGACACCTGTCCTGGACGTAGAGCCACTTTCTTAGGCAGACGCCGTGGAAGTAATGGTTGCAACGCGTGATCTTCGCCGAGTGCATCTCTTGGTAGCAGATCGCGCACACGTCGTCCAGCCGGTTCAACTGGTCGGAGGAAGCTTCCCGCAGCGAGTTGATCTTGTTGACGGCAGTGCGCCGCTTCATGAACACCGACCAGCCGGCGCGCGCCTCGCACCAGATATTGAAGTAGGCGTGAATGCACATCATCACCGCGCGGATGGCGCCGCCCGACTCGAACAGCAGTATCCACGCTCCGTTGAAGAACAGGAAGATGCCGAAGCAGAACTCGATGGTGTTCCCGAACGCGCGAATGTAATACACGTAATCGTCCAGTTGCTCCCAGAACGTACTTCTGTACGCGTCTATTAGGAACAATGAGTATATCATTAGACTAACGACCACCTTCACCACTACTTCTATGCTGAAAGCGCTAACTGCCAGCAGCCAAGTCGAGACGGAATGTTGTGACCAGAGATACACCAGTAATGATATTGGGAACAGAATGAGGAAGGCGCACACGCCCAGGGCGCGGACGTGCCGGTGCGTGCTGGGGTTGTGCGACGCACTCAGAGACATGAGGATGGGATTTACTATATTATGCAAGAAGTGCAGCAGCGCAGTGAAAAGCAGGCAGAAGTTCCGACAGAGTCTTATGAACCTTTTCTCCGGGTTCAACGAAGTCAAGCCTGTCTGTAACGCCAGTATATAAAACAGTATCGCCGACACGGTGCCTATACTTTTGTCTTCCTCCTCATCTGTCAGAAGAATCCATTGGAAGAAATTGCCGATGTAATGACAGAAGAAAGATATCACTGACGTCATTCCGAGCACGGCCGTTATCGTCTCGCACCCTGTCACAAGCAAAGATTTCGCCATCGAGGCGAGAGATTGGACAGCGAGGAGAGTTGACACCTTCAGAGCCTCCTCGGTGTCGTCGTCATAGTTGTCGACGAGGAGCAGGATCGCATGTTCCGCCACTCGCAATACCCAAAACACCCTCAACACGCAAGGTACGTTAAGTCGCATCCATTCGGTCTCGACCAACGCTGAGAGGCCGTAGTTGCTGACGAACAGCCTGCCATGCTGGTAGCCCGTGTAGATGACTTGGACGATGGTGTAGGCGGAGTACCAGAGGACGTAGTTGATAAGGAAGAGCGGTAACAGCGTGGAGAAGACCGGCGAGTGATGCAAGAGACTCGGCGGCACTGGGAGCATCGCGAGGAACGACGGCGCCATGAAACTGAGGGGCAGCATCTTCTGTATCGTTTGGTGGTGAGGTCCGAGATGCACATTCTTGAAAAGGTACGATAGACTGTATTGTATGACGAAGTTCTGTATGACGAGAACGCCGGGGCCGTCGAGATCGAGCAGGTTCTTGAGGTTTAGGTTGAGTATGTCTTCCAGCATGCTGGCCGAAGGTTGCGCGGAGGCGACCGTTTGCGTCAGCGCCTGTATCTGCTTGATGGCGGACACATTGATCCAGTAGGAGATGAAGACGATGCCGAGCGAGATGATGTAGAGGTACACGATGATTAGATGCTTCGTGTAAAGCACGAACACGCACAGTGACGACATGCATCCTGGAAAGAAGAATAAAGAAATTTACATAAGTTGTACAGAATAAAAACTTTTTATTTCTAACAAAGTTTTGTAAGAGTACCCGCAAAATTTATCATCATCATCATCATCATCATCAGCTCACTAAACGTCCCCACTGAGGGGCTCGGAGCCTACCCTATCATTAGGGGTGACTGGGCCATAGTCAACCACGCTGGCCTAGTGCTTCTTTGAATTTCTTCGCAAATATGTGCAGGCAACATGATGTTTTCCTTTACCGTAAGAACGTCGGATAAGGTACAGATGCAATTCGAAAATGGAAAAACACATTGGTACATGGCGGGGATCTAACTTGGACAATGTCGAGGACGGTCCGGTCCGGTCAAGCGCGTAACATCTGCGCCACCGACGCTCAAAATTTATCGATTTATGGTTATTTCAACATCTTTGTGTACAGTTAAACTTTACTTGTATATTATCAGTTTTACATGTAAATACGGAAATACCGATTAATCGATATAAAAGCACGAGGAAACGTTTAAAGTTACTAATTTATGGCATAACTAATGTAATGTTGTTGACAATCGGAGAATCCGTTTCATATCATCTTGTCTCAAATCAAACAATCTAAGTTATATTTTTTTAATATAGACTTTTTAATTCATTGTAATTTGACATAGTTGTCATGTAAGTCGATAATGCGTGGACATTAATATCATCAGCCTATGTGTGTCCACTGGACATAGACCTTCCCCGATGCCCTCCATTCTGCGGTACTTCGCAATCTCGTCAACTGCAGTAAAGCGTCGGTCATAAACGGAGAGCGCTCCACGCTCCTGGTCCCCAACAATACACCAATATTTACTCTTATGAGACTACCTACTAACAAAACCAGATGCAATCCTGGTAAAAATACTTATTCAAAAATAACGCAATTAAAGTAAACACAATTTTAGCGTAACGCGCTGTAATCATAAACTAGTTAAAAATCTTTATCCCAAAAATAAATTCATAGACAATAAATTATACTGACGACTAAGACGTTTTAATGTATTTTCTCATATCCATTGAAATATATATACAATCGATGGGGGAGGCCTACGTCCAGCAGTGGACTACACTAGGCTGATAATGATGATGATGATGATGATGATGATGATGATGATATATACATGTATCACGTAAGACTGTCTAGCCGTTTTGTAATACGTCTGTTTTTTTACTGCGCCTACAACAGATTCACTTGACCTTACTATGATTTATTCAAACACATAACGCATAATCGAATGACGTCACAATTAATGTCAGGGACCCAAACAAATCATACTATCAAAACTAGCATTTTTTTTTAGTCTAGCCTTAAAAGTTCTATGTCTGACTGATAGTAGATAGATGCGCCAGAAGCGCTTATAGTCTAACGGTTAACAGTACAGATTCAATCACGTGGTCGAGTGTTCAAATCCCGCAATTCGATTATTGTAAACCATATCCTAGCACAAGTCTAGATCTTAGTTAGAGGGGTAAATGAAATATAAATGAATTAACTAAAGAAAAAAAAGGTTTTCTTATAATCGCAAATTTCCTATATAGATAGCAGATATTTAAAAAAATTACTACATTGAAACAAAACATTATTTTAAAACGGAAACTCATAATAATATTCACATACATATATACATATTAAATCTAACTAAATAAAGAAAAATTGCATACTATTATAACAGGTCGAGAGAAAAAAAACCTTTAAAGATTAGAAAAGAAAAAACAATAATCGTACTGAACATAGGGAAACAAACAAAAAGTCGATAAACATATAAGAAACAATAAAAAGTAAATAAACACAACCTAAATTAGTTTTCCTTTGCTTACAGAAAGTATTCTCCTTTCAATAACTATTGATATGAACAAAAGAGATTCTTTTTGTATTGTTATAAAGATTAGATTGCCTTAACTACAACAAAACTTGCAATATATTCACAAAACTGGTATATTCAGGTCAATAGGCTGGGATAGTTGGTTTTACCAAACAGTTCCAAACCCTGTAATCAATACGTTACAATATTTCTAGTACTTAGTAAAACATTTGATATCGTTATACAGCCGTAGAATACCACTGCTGGGTAATAGAAAAAAAAAACACAATCTCAATAGCAGCTAGCGCGACGCCCCGTTCTAGCGGGATAAACAAAAAAAAATGTTCCAAGCTATAATCAAATTAAAACCTAATATTTCATCCAGCTACAGTTGTTCGGTTACTTGATAACAACCGTCCATCCATCCATCCAAACTTTCGTGTTTTTAATATTAGTAAATGTTTACTAAATAAGAATGAAAAGGACTACATGTTTTTTTTTTATAATTGTAGCCCATATGTCGACCACATCACATCAGCTGAGATCGTGGTCAAGTTATTTAGTCTTCAAGATCATCAGCTCGCTATCCCCAATGAAGGGCTCACAGTCAACCCTATTAGTAGTGACTAGGCCATAGTCAACCACGCTGACCTAGTGCATTGACTTCTCACATATCTTTAAATTACTTCACCGTAAGAACGTCAGAAATTACGTGATCCGCAGCAGAACCAAGGTTACCGACATTGCCCGGAGAATCGCAAACCTTAAGTGGCCTTGGGCCGGCCACATTGCCCGCAGAACAGACGACCGATGGGGCCTGAAAGCCACGGAAT
>JAODUI010000017.1:2946493-2964419 GCA_027563995.1 Papilio gigon | reverse complement strand
GTACAGCGCGCCAATAGCCTAATAGAAAATGTTACGGATTACCGATCTAGCGATCGAAATTAGGTTCGATTCCCATCATTCGACTATTTCACCGTTACCATGGCATCACTGAGCCGAAACATCGCGCGCTTAAAGATAGGAAAGTTGAATGTTATGTTACAAAGTCTAGAACTAAGATTATATTGAGAGTAATTTCCAGGTCCTAAAGTAATATCAAAGACCCTAACAACGGAATGCATAGAGGAGATTACACAAGTGCTGCGCCGGCCGCCGGTCATATGGGACAACCTGCACGCCAATGACTACGATCAGAAACGTATCTTTCTAGGTGAGATTTGAAGTTCATTTTCATCATCATCAGCTCACTGCGGCATATTGTATATGCCACATGAAGGTAGATTGAAAAAAGGCTTAAGGAAAAAAGACTGTCCGTCCAATTACTACACTCACTATACGTCCCCACTAAGGGTCTCGGCGCTTATCTTATTGTTAGAGGTGACTAGGCCATAGTCAGCGCTGACCCAGTGCGGGTTGACTTGGTTTTCAGAATATCTTCGCAGATATGTGCACCATCACGATGTTTTCCTTCATCGTTAGTGTGAATACAAAAATACATTGGTAAATAACGGAGATTGAACCTGGACAATGTCGATTAGGGGCCGGTCCGGTGAAGCGCCTAACAACTGCGCCACCGACCCTCTATCAGCCCTCTAAATCGTTAATCATTTGACCTTACATTAACTTCTCCTGGTTTGCTTGTACCCTAACTATTAGGCTATTAGTTAATTAAGTTGATATTTCATCAGGTCCGTACTGCGGGCGGTCGCCGGAACTGATCCCATTACTTCGTGGTGTCCTGACCAACCCTAATTGTGAATACAATGCTAACATGATCCCGATATGGACATTAGCGCATTGGGCTAGTTGCAGCTTGGATGCGCCTGCGCATAGTAAGTATCTGTCTAGTATAAAAACACTTTCTACTGCACTGATTATTGGTCGATGGTCACTAAGAGTGTTGTGCAAGAAAATCTCTACTAAGACTGCTCAAATAACTGTTAAGTAAATGAATTTGGCTGGAAATATATCTGTGCTAAATATCAAGTCGTTTTTATTAAAATGTTTACATGATTCGTATAAAAAAAACTTAATAAATATATATGTAAATTATTACTAAAGATGTAATAGTAAAATTTTCAATAATATTATTTTTATGTATCTAAAATAGCGTTTGCTATACAATTACAAAAACAAAAATTTATTAGTTCTGTACATCATACTTATGCATGGACGGAGCCGCGGGCTACAACAAGATTGATTATAAATTTTAATTAAATGTGCTTCAGTTAAAATAATAAATGTAATAACGCCATCTATTAGTAAATTTAGAACAAATTAATTTAACGTTCATGTTTTTTAAATTCCAGTGGAGGCTGTGTCATGGGACATCAAGTTGGAGAGGGAGAGCGAGCAAGGTGTCTGCGAAGACGAGCCTCCTCTCACTCTAGGCAAGCATGTTTACCATCATAGACAAGCGTTAAGGTAAATATAATTAAATAGTCGAATTCAATAGAAATGAGAAATTATAACAGACACGCTTTAATAATAGACTGAGTAAAAACAGACATGTACTTACCATGTGTATTCTACCAATAATTTTAACACCAGAACGTTCCGAAATAAATACATAGACAATAAACGACATTGATATGTGTATTGTAATTTATCATTTCTATTTAATTCGATTATATTTTTTTTGTTTTGTTTTTGCAGACAAGCAATAAACGAATGGCTGCCAGAGTTCTCCATACCGAAGACCGCTCAAGGGCCGGTCATCAAACCGCAACCGTCCGTCACAGGTGAATACAAATTTTATATGAACTAGGAACATTTGAATTAAACATATTTCATCAATACACATCTTACATAATAATAAGCACACTCATGCATACTGTTGTACACACATAGTCCTACCTACGCTCGAATGCATAAAAACATACACACGCACGCAACCCCACGTACACACAACGCAGTAACACGAACCATAGATAATAGACGTTGCCTCCTGTCACACAGTTAACATCTACAGGAGACAGAGTTAAGCGGCAATAGCCTAATGTTTAAGGGCACGGACTACCGATCTAGCGGTCGTGGGTTCGAATCCCACCATTCGACTATTATCGTGAACCATATCCTACCACAAACTTTTACAAACATATCTAGAATGGTTACGAGAAATATTAGTAAATTAATAAAAAGCTACAGACAAATAAAAAAAAAAGTTAAATAGTTACCAAAAAGTTTTTATGATCCAATAAAGATTGTTTCCCTCCAGTGCCGCCAGTGCCGATCATCCCGATCCTGCCGTCAGTGAACACGTGCATGTCGCTGGTGACCGCCACCAGCACGACGCACACGACCAGCACTGCGGACATGTCCGCGCCGCTGCCCAGCATCCCCACCATCAACACCAGCCAGCTGCAGGCCCTCGCCGACGTCTGCTCCGCCACACCCGACAGACCGATACTTTCCACTGGGGTAAGTTCTGCATGCATACTTAATTGCAAATATACTGGGTTACAACTGGAACATTTTTTTAAATCCTGTTTTTTGTTAAAAATTAAGTACATTCCTTGCAAAGGTATTGGGGCACACTTTTAATTTCAGTGTTAACCTTTTTTTATTTAAAAAAAAAACAAGCTAATAAATTGAACAATGAGATGTTTGATCCATTTTTTGTGAAATTTGAAAATTGGTGAGAATTTAAAGAATTTCATCAATTTTTTTTTGATGTAACGAGGACGAAATAAAAATACAATGATGTTGCGTATTTAATGTTTAAAGGTTTTTTTGTTATAATTAATATATTTAACTAGTATTATTTAATATTTCAGGTATCACCAATAGAAACTTTCAATCCAGTTGCAAATCCAGTGATGAATTCACTTGTGTCACCAACAAAAGTTATATTAAACGAATCCATACCCAACCCGATCATACCCATAGCCAGTTCAAATATGGCGTTACCCACGGAAATACCAGTTTCTACGTTACCCGTACCCATTCTAGGTCTCAAAGCTTTAGAAAGTCATACTGATAAAGATCAGATTATGGATAAAATAGATGTTAATGATACAGTGAGTAATGACAGTATTCTAGAAACTTCTAGCTTTATAGAAGAAATGAAGAAGGATAAAGAAGATGATACGATAATAGTGGACGATCTGGAGCCGCAAGTGGATATGCATAAGAATGGAGACATGAGTGTTGGAGGTGAGATCATTTTAACATTAATGTTGGTACACACTGACGATACGCCGAAGAAAAAAATTGTTGTGTTTTATTGTATTAACTAAGTACTATTTATAATATAACATAAAAAAAAATATATAAATTGGCCAAAATAGCGAAGTCGTCATTTGAAAAAAAAAAATATAAACTGTCTCGGCAACCGAAAGCGAAGCGCCAATCGTTAGGGATTTCCGACCAACCGGTCGAGATTACGATATCCGCCATTTGACTTTTGTCGTGAACATATCCTAGCACAAGCATAGAGCTTACATGAAGTGGTACAAGAAATATTAGTAAATTAACAAAAGTCTGCTAATATTGTATAGAAAAAACCACAGCACTTATGTATTCCGACAGACACGCCGCAGACGCTGAGCCCGACCCGACTCAGCAATCCGGAGCCGGCGTTGGAGCCGCTCGACGTCGACCCGCCGTCCACCGCCGCGGACTCTGACGTCATCATGAACGATGGCTTAAGCGAGGTATCACTCAGTCGTCATATGTCCATAAAATTGAGAGTTTGTTTAGAATTTTCTCATGCATTTATAATTCTCTTTGAAATGTATCTATTTAACACTTGAATTTGAATAATTTCATTTGAAATATTCATCCCAAAATAATAATAATAATGGCTTTGTTATATCCTCAGAATGGTTCAATGCAAGTTGAACCCAGTAACAGTCCATTGAGCGGTGACATGATGGTGGAACCCACGGAACTAACTGAACCCACTGATGAGTAAGTATCTTCTATTATAAATGAGAATGTATGAATGGATGGATGTTGTTTTGTAGCTATCTATAGAATTATAACATAGATGCGGTAAATTTGGTATAGGACATGTCGAAGCGCAAATTTCTAAAGCACCAATAGGTTAACGCACTATCGATGTAACTGTAGTGTGTTCGAATCCCACGATTGGACTATTGTAAATGATATCCTAACACGAACTTTTTCAAGCTTACCTGGAGTTTTTTTTCCTTCCAGTGGTTTAGACGAGCCAGCGATCGAAGCGAGTGCACTGACCACAGACGATCTGATGCTGCTTTGCGATCTGTTCTACTTGCCGTTCGAGCACGGCGCGCGCGGGCTGCGGCTGCTGCACGACTTCAACTGGCTGCTGACGCACGCGGCCAGCGTGCTGCCCAAGGGGAACAAGTCTGAGGTGAGACAGGGGCACGACCGATCAAATACATTTAAAAGTGGTCGTCACGCATTTCTATCCAAAATAGGACAATGTAAAGTCTGCGGGCCGCACGTTCGTGCACTAAGTTGACAATGAACTGTATGACACGTTTCCTCCGTAGATATAAGTTTTTTAAAATTACTTTTAGATTTTTTAACATATTCGTGGTACCCAATTAAGATTTTTTTTTGAGAAATATGTAATTTGAAAGCAATATTAGTGGATTACACAAATGTTTATTTTGAATGAGAATCGTCCAAACTGGTAAATTTCTAAACCTACTAAAAGGAAATATTCGACAGGTCCGTAGGCTGCACAAACATCCACTGCAGTTTGGCAACCACTGGTTTAGTAACTGTTAATTTTTTTCAAAGACAATACGAGAATTTTGTCTTTATTTGTTTATTATAATTATACAGACTGGTGAATGGCGTCGCCGTTTACGCCGCTTCTCGTGGTGGGCGGGGCGTGCGCGGCGGCTGGCGCGCCGGCTGGGCGCGGCCGCCAACCGCGAGCTGCACGCCGAGCTGCAGCCCTACGTGTGGGAGCTGTGCGCCGTGCTGGCGCTGCTCACTGCCTTCTTACGCTGGCTAGGTATACTTAGACTCTGATTCTCAACAAAAAATGACTTACTTTGTCGCGATGTCTGTCATTTCGTGCTCACTAATCTCAAAAATGGCTTAACCGATTTTGATACGGTTTTCACTAATACATTCTAATTAGTTTCACTTAAATTTATTACTTACTTCATTTGATTTAATGCATTTGGAACTGTGGAATTCATTGTATTTTGTATTATTTCAGAGCTTGGTAAATTCCCTCAAAATATAACATCCAACACACAAGCAAGTTACACATGTAAGTATTTTTTACTGCTTAATAACGTTGAAATGTAAACCAATAAATATTTTTACTACAGTAAAAAGGTATTTAGCACAGAATAATCGTTCGTTTTCCACCCCAGGGTTCTCTAAAGGCTGGCGCGAGGCGTTCGAGAGCGGCGCCCAGGAGCCGTGGGTGTTCAGAGGCGGGCTGACTGCGGACCTTCGGAGACTGCTTCCAATAGAATGCAGCGGAGACGTGCTCAGACCTCAGATCGTACCTGATGGCTTACCACTCACTGTCAGGCCTTACACTACAGCGGATGAGGAAGCGGTTAGTATATTCAGCAGAATATAGTCGGCTAACATTGCAGGGTCACTAATATTAATACATAACAGTGGTAGAGCAATAATAATAGAGATATGATGCAAGTTTGTCTTACGATAGAGGGCGTTGTTACAGATATGTCTGAACACACTAGTGAGCTTGGAACGCTGCACACTTGATTCTCGGAAATAAGTTTTTTTAGCATCATCACGTATTTTTTTTTATTTAAATTAATTTATATAAAAAGAACACTTGAATGTATAAATGTTATTATTATTATTATTTTACTTCAATAATATTAAATTACATTATATTGTTATTAAAATGTTTCAGGTGACTATGATATGTACCAAAATGTACAGAGACAGCGCCGACTGCGCCGACCTGCTGCCCAGTGACCTTCAGAATTTACCTGCGGACAGGCGAGTGTCGGAATATATAAAATTAACTTTAAAATATTATTATTTATAAAACGACTACGGCTGCTGTAAAATCCGTACTTTTAAATTGTTCTTCAAGATGTAATAAAATAATAAAATAAAATAAATAAAAAGATATAACAAACACTGTCTACTTAGAAATAGGCTAGAATAAGCTAGGGTCTTGTTTTTAGTCTTGTATGTATTTGTATGTGCGTAAATTCCATTATGTTCTATAAAATTGAACTTATTTAATGAGAGATTGCCTCTGTGTCCGATTTGATTCTTTCCCTATTTTTTTTATATTAAAACCGTAGATTTTTGTTAAATTACTAATATTTCATGTAACCATTTTTTATATGAGTCGCAATAGTCGAATTATGGGATTCGAACCCGCGCCCTAGATCTGTAGTCTCTACCCTTTACCAATAGGCTATTGACACTTTTGTTATTAATAATTGATTTTTTTACAGACTGTTATCGTCATTCCTGACGCTATGTCCCGAGCTGTGCATGGTGATTGAAGACGACTCGGGCTGCATCCAGCACGAGGTGGAGACAGAGGTCGACGTCGACGACTCGGAGGATAGGTCGGACAGTATCGCGGAAGTCAAATTAAATGGTGAGATTTACTCTCACTAACGCCCTCTGACAATCTCGAAGGATAACGTCTTGTTTTTTTTTGTCATTTTCTACTTCCAAGGAGGTTTTATATATTGTCTCACAGAATTAGCCTTAGTCCGGCAGTGGGCAGACAAAGGCTGATGAGGACGATGATGACGACAGAATTAAGTGGAGTATAAGTGTCTGTAACCGAGTGTGATGATTCCTTAGTGCTAAATGCAAGCTTTAATTGTAATTTTAATATAAATAGTTGTAAACCCTTCCAGGTCTAAAACCGGAGATAGTTGGGTACGCGTGCGCGGCGCTCAACGCGAAGGAGTTCTACAGGAAGCAGGAGGTCGCCTGGATACCGGAGATGTGCCAGAAGTACCCGCGGGAGCTGCTGCAGAGGGAGGACCTCAGTCCTGCCGCCAAGGTCAGTGCATACTACAAATGACCGGTTAGATATCGTGAGAAAGGATCTTCCATTGTAATTTTTTGGAGAAGTTCGTATTCATCGTGCTCTCTCAAATAGCTTCATTACCCATCTTAGACAATGACATTATTTATTTTGACATTTGACACTAAACCATAAAGGACCATAATAATAGATATGAAAATGTCACTCATTTAATACGATCATTCATTGATTGTTTAGGTGTCATCATCATCATCATCAGCCTCTGTCTGTCCACTGTTGGACATAGGCCTTTCCCAATGCCTTCCATCATTCTCATCATCCAGTTGTCATCGTATTCCGATAAAGATCCGAGTTTTGCAGAAGGAAAATAACTTGGCAATACATCTGTAAAATGCCATGACATTAAAAGTGTTATACGGTATTTGTCGCTACAAACAACTTGTAATATTAAGCGGTTTATGCAGTTTTATAAATGCTTGTTCCCAGGAATGTATCAGGCACTTCCATGAGTTTGGTAGTATGCCGCGCGCGCCCGACAGCGTGTGCCGCGCGCACCCCGCGCTGCTGGCGTGCTGCGTGCCCGCCGTGCGCGACCCGCTGGCGCCGCCGCGCCTGCTCACCTGCCTGCTGGCCGCGCTCCGAGCTAACGGTAACAGAATACTATGACTGTACTGTCATTAAATCATAACTAACTGGTGCCCTCTAGATGTTAAATATTAAATCAATAATCGGATTCAATGAAAATGAAAAGTTTTATTAACACATATCACTTGCATACGATGTCTTTTATTGTCTATGGCTTTATTTTGCATATCTTCCGTGTTTGATTGATTAATAAAATTATTTAAGATTTCTCATTTCCGTTGATTTTGACTGTACAGAAAGAGGAACCCATTGACTACACTAACTTTCTTATTTCACTTAAAGGTTGGAAACCATTGAAAGTGTGTTTAAAAATGTAAAGCTTCTTGACCCGGAGAGGGGAGGGGGTTTCTATGAGTAGGAGGTTTTTTTTTACTTTTTCTTAACAGGTTTTCACATTAATTGATTATTAAATCTTGTGTCCAGGTGTGAGCGGTGTCCACGCTTGTATAGATCCGTCGGACCAATACATGCACCAGTTCTACACGAAGCTTGGCTTCGTGGAGTTGGCGCGAGAGGGCGCCGTGTTCCTGGCGCGTGCGTTCTAGCGCCCGCGCCCCGGCCCGGCGCACCGGCGCCGGCGACGACCGCATTGACTGCAGTCAGCGCTCACTGTAATCACACAATAAGTCAACATATAAAAAAAAAACATTTTAATCATACTGAGCTCACTGATTGACAGCAGTCAGCCATTTTGTATTATTACCCCGCTCTGACGCACTTTATTGACAGGCGATAATGATTGATTTCGTTACATTTTGTATGTAATTTTTATTTAAATGTAGTATTTTTTTTTAAATTGCATTGATGACACGACACATTTTATGCTCCGACATATTCCAACTATTTCGAACACCCTATAATACAAACACCCTTAGTAATAAGTATAAAGTTATTGTTAAAGTTTCAAATCCGCCCAGACCACACAGATATCTTGTAAAACATATTTATCGCCTACACATAACACTAGTTGCCGCATATGACTCCGACGGCGTAATTCTAAAAATAACTTAAGTTACTCACGTATACATCAGCTAACTTCCAGTAAAAATCCCGTCATAGATCCAAACCGTTTAGACATTACCTGTAACCAACGCTTGCCGACATATTAAAAAAAAAGTAATTTAAGCATAAACAATTCCAGACACTCCACTTTTATAAATTGTTATTTTCCTATTCAACTGACATGTTCGTAAACAATTATAACACTGAAAATTCAGAGACATGCCTCACCCTCCCCGTTCCGCGTGACGTCACAGTCCATACAACATCAGCCGTCATATCTGACGCTCCCTTACCTTACCTTTCACACTATACATGCTGGTCTTCCTCTACCCCTAGCCATATTCAATCTAAAAGGACAGTACGGGTGAAAAATGGAATTTTTTACCGTCGGAAATTATTTTTATTTATTTTAAAAATGTTTCCATTCGTATCAACAATATTAATCATGCGTAAGTTTTAAATAGTGGTATTATTATACAATTTATTATTATTAATGATAAAATATAATATACGACTTAGGGTCCTTCAAGAAGCGAGCGTACCTCTATCTCAAAGACAACGCATCTATGGTTCCTTTAGAATTGCAGGTCTCTGGGCGTCGATGACCGCTCTTGTCTTCCCGTTCGTTTGCCTCCTTCTCGTATAAAAAATAAACAGCCAGTGTTATTTATTTACGAAAAAAAAAACATGAGTAAGAAAATACGAGAATATTTATTTATCAAAGTTCTTTTATGTTAACTTGTATGTTCTCCTAATAATAGTATTTCTACAATTTGAATTATATTTAATTGTAACCAGTCATTTCTATTAAAATACGCCCAAATTGACGTAAACACTTCTTTATTGAACATAAAATTAATACAATCTTTATTAAATTAGTTTTTCACATATTAAAGGTACCAGTTTGAAAATTGAGCTCTGACCTTTAATCTGTTTCTAATCAATGCCCGTTTTTTTTTTTAACAAGTTTTGAAATATTACTTAGAGTAAAAATGTTGGTATTTCATTTAAAAGTCATAAAGGTGTTTTATTTTATATAATGTTAATTATTTTATATTCTCCATACTCAAAACTTTGGAGAATAAATGTATGTATGTATGATAAGAGTCGCTAGTTGTAGTTAACAATTTTAGTGTTTACTTAAGTGTAAGTATTAAATTAAATAAATAAACTTGTATCGGTTTTATTCTAATTGGGAAATGGACCACACGTGATACTCTGTCCTCGGCGGTATTTCCAAACTAGTACGACTAAGGGTCCTCTATCTGAAAGGCCGGCAACGCATCTGTGGTTCCTCTAGTATTGTAGGTGTCTATGGGCGTCGATGATCGCTTTTGTGATACCGCCGCTCGTTTGTCCTCATCTCGTATAAAAAAACACGTTACTATTAGGTAACAAGTCAAATTAGACAACAATATGACAATTCAAATGTCAATTTAGCTTAAATATGTATAAAATTGTGAACATAGATTTATAACCTAAAAATCCGGAGAATAGTGAGGCAAAAAACTGTCGTAATTCGCTCAGTGTTGTCATTTACAATACAAAATGACTATGGACTCTCGATTAGACTAACATGTAAGAAACACTATTTATAGGTTATGTGTCAATATTGGTTAGTGTTTTTTTTTTAAAGATTTTATGACCTGGCTCCTGGACATTGAAGCCAGTTAATATTTTATAATCGAATCCAATTGAAATGACATTTTATATTTACACATGTCTCTTATAGTCTATGGTTGATAAATGTTGTCTATTGTCTATGGATTTATTTCGGGTCGTTTCAGTGTTTGAATTGATTACACATGCATGTTAATTTTTAATAAGTCTATGGTTACAGTCTTATTGAAGTAGAACAGACATTGCTTTGTTATAATTTCTCATTTCAATTGAATTCGACTATATTGTATGCTTCCTCCAATTTGGACTATACTTTTTCTTCCAGTAATAGTCGTCGACTCATCTCTTAGTGTAGATTTAGTAAGGGAAATCTACGCTAAGGTGCTGCTTTAGTGACTGGCAGTGTTTTATTGTATAGATAAGCTTTATGGATGCTTCGCGACAGCTTCCCAAATCTCTGAATAAATTATTATTATTACAAAATGAGATAATTGATTCTCTTTGATGGTATATCTACAAAGGATTGATATGGCAACTATATTTATTGTTTTTCGCGCGGCATTTATATGAAAAATATTGTAAGTTTTAATTCATGTATGTGACAGTATGTGTTTTATATGTAAGTAAAGGAGTTATTGCATGATATCGGACAAGACACCTCCATAAGGTGTTGTGAAGACTGAGTAATTGAAAAGATGGTGTATTTTGATAGTCAAAGGATTGAAAAAAAAATATAGAAGACGTTAGCTGTGGTATGCGTTTAATTTTTTTCTAAATCATGTGGCTTGGTTACTGAACCTTTCAAGTCATTTAATTTTATCTGTGTATCCATAGACAAAACACCGTAACCGTTGTAATCTGAAAAGAGGTCTGTCGTTATATGAGGGCGCCACTATAGCTAGAGCTAGCAACACACGCTTTTGCATTTAATCCTTGTAGATATAGTTCGGAACAATTTCTTATAAGAGTAGATACCTTTGTTGTTATTTCAAAAACGTAACCATTGTTTAGTTGCGACAGATCTCTTGCGTTTTTCTTACAAGGTGATTTCAAAAGGTATTTCAAAATGAGACGTCAATCTAAGAAGCTTTATTTAAAAAGAAAAAAAACGTAAAATGGTATCTTCTGATTACGAGATGTGCTACAGAATAACTTTGGTTATATATTTAAAATATTACCTTTGTGCTTTTTATTTTAATAACAAATATTGTAAATGACCGTTCCATGTCTAACGCGGTTATATATTAGAAATAAAAAAATATACAACCAATAATGTGTTTTTCTACATCAACAGTTAAAATTTATTTCAGTTCTATAAGATAAATAGAAAATATAGATAATTACGAACTAATAAATGACGAAAACGATAAATTATTAATTACACAAACAGTTGACAAAATTTTGTGTCTCATAAATTTAAAACATGTAATATCATTACATTCTTCAAAATTCATAAAATCATCCACATTCCTTGGTAACTCCAACTTTACTGTAACATGCACAATAAATCATGTCCTTTCATTTAACATTTATAATTTTGGAAGTTTATCGTTGTCAACTGATTTGGAATTGCTCATAGACAATTCCATTAATTTTTGTTTGATTTCCGTTATCTGAAAATTTTAAAATACATAATAAATAAATTAACAACACTAAGTTGTTTTCTTGCTTGTAATTAATAACAATCAAAATTAAATTACTACAAAAATTTTAGCTAATAGTTTAAATATATAAAAATCGAAATAGTCTATGGTCTGCAATTATAACCATTGGTTTAAACTGTCAAAAAACCCGAGTAAAATGAAGGACTATTTTAATTACCTTATGGATTTCATTTAAAAGTATCTTCTGCTCTGTCCTTGGAGTCATTTCCCGTTTATTCAAATCTATAGCTTCCAATGTTTCAAACAACTTTTTAATTTTCATAGCTAAATGTACGTTGCCATTTTTCTTACGCGGTACAGTCGGCTTGGGTCGTCGCCATAACCTCTTTTTATATTTATCCGGTAAATCTTTTTCTATATCGTCTCTAGTTAAAAGAGTCATATACTCTGGATTAGTATCGTAAGGGTAATCATCCGCGGTGCGTTTATAATGTGTATTTCCCTGTGCCATAGACAACTGATTTGTTTTATAGGTTTTACGAAAGTTCTTCAACAGTTCCAGGTTTCTGAAAAAGATATAAACAATTGACCACTAATTACTATTACCTTTTTAAAGCGATATTAAGATGATGAAATGCGTATACTATTAATGGAATTAGTACTGTAAAATGTTTACTTTCTGCCTTGTAGGATCTTATCTTTGTGTGCCATCAAGTCTTTTTGTTTTTTCAGCGCCATCTCTTTAAAAAAGGTTTGCGTGATTTTAGCATCCTGCTTTTCCTTGCTACGTGCGTACGCTGGCTTGAGGTATTTAGAACTTTGAGAGTGACAAGGCACTATTTTCTTTCTGCTGGTGGCTAACTTTGGACACTTTCCTTTATTTTTACTATAAAATTCTATTTCCGACTCAGTTACATCTTTTTCACTTAACAAAACCGAAAGATACTGACGTCCTTTCAAATTTTCTTCGTATACTGAATTGTAGCTTTTGAGGTCACTTTCTGACAATAGTTTCGTATTGAGACTTGAATTATCATCGCCAGATGCTGAACGCAATTGTGAATTTTGTTCATCAACAAATTTCTTGCGCAGGAATTGAATTATTTTTCCAGTGCCAGCATTTATAATATCACTTGGCGGATATGTTAAAGGATTTCCACTTATTTGAAGTACTTTCAAATTTATTACAGTCCCCAGTTCATTTGGCAGTGTTGTCAAGTTATTTTTCTGAAGTAATAAATGACTTAGATTTTGATGGTTTTTAATTGATTTTGGAATGTTATTAAGCTCATTGTCCCTTAAATCGAACCAAGTAAGATGTGGCAATGTTTCAAAGAAGTCCTCGGGCAAAACTTCAATTTTATTGTTTTGAAGATATAGTATCTGAAAATATACCACGAAAATAATTTGACAGATATCTTACAAGCTGCAAATTAATACGTCCATGACATAATATTTACGCATAGCCTCTTGTTTTCAATTTTCGGTAAAGTTGCTAAGCCTTGGTTTGATAGGTCAATTGCGGTTTCTTTATTATCTTGTTCTTCATACAAATTAAAGGATAACGATGAATCAGAGTTGTCACACATGATTTGTTTTTATGTATAAATTACTGTTTTCTCTATTGTTTGTTTTGGCAAAAAGTTTTGTCGATAAGTAACGGTTGTTACCGTTGTGTCTGATGTCTTGTCATTATTTGATTTATTTTTTGACATAGGTAATTTTATTTGTATTTATTTGTCACATCCAGATAAATTTTTATCCAAATTATATCAGGGCAAAATGATTAAGAAAAGTTTAAAGTGGTATTACAATAAAATTACAAAGTTTTACTAAAACCATAGACAAAATGTTCTGGTTGTAATGATTTAATTCATAAATTTAATTCATAAGAAGGCAGTCATTTATCATTTTCCTATTACTTTATTTTTATTACTTAACCACAGAATCAAATTTAATTATTTATGATTATGTCTCACAATGACACCAAAGAATATAAAATATTATGCAGCTGTACACCACATGTACGCATAACATAACCCATTGATAAAACGTCACAACTTCAGTTGCAAGATGGCGAACGTTCGGGATAGTGACACATCTTTGTGGCTTCACAATAAACTCGGAATATCGAATGATTCTTGGACAAGTGGCTCAATTTGTTCTCAGTTAAACGCAGAAGTGCTGAAAAATATTAAAGATTGTTTTCCAGATTTGCAAACACAAGTGAAGCTAAAATTATTGCTAAGTTTCTTTCATATCCCGCGCAGAAATGTTGAAGAGGTAACTTTTCTCTCTCATATTCTATGGTTTTGCATAACTGTTTTGTGTTTGATATCTCTTTCTTCCACAATTTAATTGAACAGGATAGAGCGGGATAAATTATTTTGTAGTTTATTTGTTGTCATTAAAAATTACATGTAAATATTGCAATATAATGACATATTCGTCGTGTTTTCGTGCTATTATCGTCTTAGCGCCTTTTATAACGTACACGGTCAGCACATAGGATGTAAATTAAAATTATTTTCCTATATTTATTCCAGAATATGTTACTGCTTCTGTATGTTGTGTACGGTTTTTTAAGTATTTTGTGATGTTAACTTGAAACATTCTTTTAGCAATTTCATAACTATTACACATGTTCACATTTTAATTATTTAATACAAAACATATGAAAAGGAGTAAAGTTACAGTCCTCAGAAGTAACAAACATAGATTAAAATCAGAATATTTTCTGTGATATAGGCACATATTTAGAGTAGTTTTTAAAGGAAGATATTTCAAGACATTGCTTGCATATGCTATAACATGGTTTATTGTCAATTATAAATGTTTTGTGATATTCCTATTAGTTGGGTATGTATGGATCACAAGTCTTTTCTGTGTTATGGATGACAGTAATAATAATATTAATTTGTATTTATTACCAAAAATCCATATAAAAAAGTTGGCATACACTTGAAAATGATGTTTAGAAGTACATAAAAAAAATATTTTTGTGATCAAGTGGTGACATAATTTGTTGGGCAAAATGATGTGATGTGTTTTATGTTATATTTATATACTTAAATAGAAGTTAAAGCTATGTAAAGATGTAATCTATTGATGAAGTGATACGGTTGACAATATTCAAATCTCTTACTTTCTATGTTACATAGTTATATAGGAAATTTATTTTTCATATTTACAGTGGAGAAATGAATTGGAGGAGATCATTGAAGTTGCTGCTGTGGACTCGGACCTCTGGGTTGCGATGCTGGCCGAAGTCCTCAAGACATTCCCAGCGACAGGCACACTTAACACGGAGATAGCAGAGTTCGACGAGACCAGGCCCATCTTCAGCGATATGATCGGGGAGCTGAGGCGGGAGCTGGCCAAACATTCAGATCTTAATCTATTGCCATTGGAGTGCCTGTATTTAAATAAAAATGCCTTAGTATCTGTGGTGAGTACTTCCTGGACATTTAGTTGTGATTTTTTTTATAAGAGGTCAAACTAACGGCGAGATCACAAAAGTGGATGTCAATGTCCATAGACATCAAAACACTATAGGAGCTGATGTGTTGCCGGTGTTTGAGAAAGCGATATGCTCTCTTCTTGATTTGTTGATTAAGATTATTTGTCTCATCACCATCATCATCATCATTATCAGTCTAAAGTTCTTCACTGCTGTATGTAGACCTCCATTGATTTGTGTCATTTGCATAGAAATTTTGCTTCACCAGTAACCTTATTTCTTTTCTTAAATGTTAACTTAAAAAATTAAAGTAACTATTGAGTGTGAATATTTGTATATAAAAATGACATTAAGTAATTTTGTAATTACCTTCAAAGGTAGAGGAATATTATGTGTATTGTGGGAAAATGGATATGTTTAAGGGAATGTCAGATATGACGGCTGACAGAGATGTATGGAGTACAGAGTGTGACATCACCACGTAGGCATACGGCAGTATGATGATAATATTTATTAATGCCCTTATATTTTCGTTTCCAGGTTGGTCAACAACCAAATCCAGTTAAACATTTCACATTAAAACGGAAACCGAAGTCAGTGGCTTTGAGAAGCGAGTTACTTGCTAAAGCTGCGGAAATCCAAGCTAACCAGAAGAAAGCACAAGCTCCCACTGTCCCCGTCAGATCTAGAGGGATGCCTAGGAAGATGACTGATACAAGTAGGTTATCGACAGAAACTTTCAATCGCCAATAGCCTGATGGTTAAGTGTAGGGATTTCGGAAGACTTGGTTGAGAGTTCAAATCCTGCCATTCGACGGTTATAAACTATATCGTAACGTAAAGTTAAAGCTTAGTTGGTTACGGTAAAAGTAATATTAATGAATTAACAAACAATCTGCTAATTGTTTAATAGAACAAAAAAGAGAATTACACAAACCAGTGGTTATAGTGGTAATGTCAAACATTAATTAAACGACAGCTTCACTCACAGTTAAGTTATCACTAGGGGTATCTTAAAGGGAGTCTTCGCGTTATATCTAAGTCTTTATCAGACACCCTGTGTATAACATTAAGTTCCCATTTCCAGCACCTCTCAAGGGCCTGCCGTCTCGCTGGGCGGCGCGAACCGGGTCCAGAGTACTAGCGCCCATATCCCGGCCGCCGCCGCGTTCCGGCATCAAACTGCTTGACATCAACGAGCAGCCCGCCACGCACGCACAGATCAAGAAGAGAAGGAAACTTGGTTAGTACATTCTAGAAGCATCGAGAAAGTTGGCGAAAATAATGAATCTGACTATTAAAAATAGGCAAAGCGCATTTCTATTTATTTAATACATGTGTATAGAAATAGAGGAAGGCGCTAAGAAACAACCTCCAGCGGCGCCTCCGTCCCCGCCGCCGGACTACGCCAAGGGACTCAACAACTACCAGATGCCCAAAGCCGACGACCAGCCAGCCGAAGCGATGGCCGGTTAGTATAACTTCAGTGATGTCATTTCCAATATACAATTATTTTTTTAAAAATTGACTATTCCTTAGACGTCAGACTTGTATGATATACATCATCAGCCTTCGCCAGCCCACAGCTGCACCTTCCCTAATGTCTTCCAGTGCAGGGCCCTGCGTCCAATGACTTCCCCCCGAAAATACTCATGTTACTAATAAGTACTAAGTGTTACTAGTAATGGTAATATATTAAGTCAAAAACTACAGAATACAATATAAATGGTACATGTCAGTTTGTTTGTAATTACAGCGGGTAACACGGAAACGACGGTGCAATCAGAGACAGAGGTGAGCAGCACGCCGCCCGAGCCGCCCGCCTCCGAGACGAGCACCATTCTCTTACAGGTAAATTTTCTTCCGTTGTCAATAGTAACAACATTTACACCTTCTATCTATAGATAAAGATGATCTAAAATATGTTACTTAAATACTTTGACTATAGTCAAAGCTTAGTTGATATTTTTTTTAAAGAAATAAACCGTAATAAATCCAAAAAATAAATTAAGCAACCAAAAATGCTATTAGTGTTTTTGATACTATTATTAATTAAAATGCCAAGCTTGGAGGCTGCCCAAACATTCGTATTCATATTAATATATCGTCTTCCAGCCACCAGCCGCAAAGCCAATAGTGCTGGGCCAGCAGCCGAAGTTACTGATAGGCCAGGCGGGAGGCAAGTCCGTACTGCTGTCCACGCAGAATCTGCTCAACTCCTCCGCTGTCACCATCCTGCAGGGCGGCGGGAAGACGGTCGTGCTGCAGAATATCAAACCGGTAACACATTTTATAACTATCATCATCATCATCTGTATACCCACCCAATAATAAATAAGACAGTCTGCGTATTAAAAAAAGTCCGCCATATTGAATTCATCATGTCACCAGCAAGTTAACACTAGATGTCGCTAGTGTAGACAAAATGGTAATACATTACGCTTTTTATGACAATGTTACAGTTACCTTGTCTCAGACCTCCGAACGACGCGGGTTATGCAACACAACAATGAGCCGACCTCTACA
>JAODUI010000017.1:2928696-2946393 GCA_027563995.1 Papilio gigon | reverse complement strand
GATTTATTACAATTATTCAGTCTTCCCCTTGACAGCAAAAGTAAGCAAAGCTCTGACCCCCCATGCTGACGTCAACATTGCTATATGAATTTTTCTACTAATGGATTTTGTTTTTTTTTTTAAATTAATTTATAAACAGCAGTTATAATTCGTTTTCGTTAGTTTTCAAGCACAGACAATGTGTAGGTTGTTATATGTGAGTAAATAACTGCTGACATAATCACCATCTGCCCCCCATGTCATCAATAAGCAAAGCAAAGACCCCCTCGCCTCCTATAGTGCTTACGTAATACTCGAACGGCCCCAAAGACACATCACACGAGAGTTTTTGTAATATTTTTTGAAATAAAATTTGTAATAGTTCAGATGAAATGTGATAAATTTTGTAAATTGAATTTGTAACAGTTGTTAGTGTCCGGCGAGCGCGCGACATCACTTGCGTTTTGTTAAGTCCCTGGGGGACTAAATGTGCTAAATTAATGGAAACAAAACCTATGAATAGAATTTTTTTTTGTTATATACCAATAAATTTATATTTACAAATAGACACTAATTCCTCGAAATACGACCATAATTCATTATGTAAGAATTTTTATTTTGGAATAAATATCGCTTGATGCTATAACAGTGTTATAAGCGCGAATAGCTTAATGGTAAAAGTTAACTACCGATCTAGTGGTCGTGGGTTCGAATTCCGCGTTTCGACTATTGTGAACCACACACCACACAAGTTTTTTTTTCAAAATAACGTGGAATGATTACAAGAAATATTAGTAAATTATCAAAAATCAAATTACTTGAAAAATGTAAATTTGACGTTCATCCGTTTGAAAAATTTCCTTTAAAAATTTTTTAGTGTTTATAAATAGAAAATCTTCAACTTTAAATTTGTAATATTTCTTCTCCGCCGGACACCATCACCGTGTTTTGAAAATCCTGTTTTTTTTATTTTAATTGAATGTTGTCTATGTTCTAGTATATTGATTTAGGTAACACGCGTTTTGTTGTACTATGTTTTTCTATAGATATATAATGTTCACAATGTATATAGTAGATAGTACAAAAATATTAAACATAAAACGAAATGCTATTATAACTATGCGTTTTATTCAATTTCCAACACACCTGAGTACTAATTAAGGTACGTTACATATTTTTAGAAACCTAGATGAAACCTAGATTTTTCTATTCTTTATAAAGCAGTCAAAATCATATTTAAAGTTAATCTTTAATTGTCATAACATACGATAACAGATGGAGCTAGTGTGATATTTCGCGATGCACAGTAGCGTCCTCTATATATTGAAGAGAACATCAATTCTAGTGCACATTTCCACTATTTATCAGTTGCTCTGATTTAAAAAGAAGATGGGAGAACTGAGTTTAATATTTTAACATGTTACGTCAGTGGAAGCTGGCGGCTCTTACGGAAAAACCATAGTATGCAAGTTATAAACATTTAACTAATTACAATAGATGGCGTTGTTTTACAATATTTTAGTACGATTTAACTTCAATTAAAATTCTGAAAATAATTTTGAAAACACACATAAATTTGATTTTGATGCTTAATATTATCGTTAAAATGTTGTGTTATTTATTTTACAGGAAATATTTGTTCAATGCCCTGGCAATTATGTGCACCTTCGCGCGCATTCAAAAAGCGCTTAATGTAGGACTTAAATCTGGAGAACCTAGGCAGTTAGAGTGCTAGCTTTCAAGCGCTGTTCGCTGTGGGCGGCTGCAACGAGCGCCCTCTGCATCAGCTTTTGCTGCAAACGCCCAATTGCATTTTAAGGCGTCAGTTACCTCCCTGGTGGCAGCCGTTTTGGACGTCTCGGAGTACTAACGGTGAGCTTTTTTTTTCTTATTAATGTTAAAACCTCTGAATGTTAATGCAAATTTAAATATTTTTAGCGTATTATTATCGTATTATGTTTGATGGACGTTAACTAATAGATATATCAGTATGGTGCGAGAAAAAAAATCCATTGTCACTGCCAACTCTTTTAGTGTAAGGCGTTAAGATAAGCTTCAAATACTTTTTTTTAATAAATACTTTGTCCGTATATACTTTTATCACATAATAATTGTTATTAATATTGTTACTTTATTAATATATAGGCTGTTCTCTCCCACGCTTTGAGTATTTGCAGCTTTTGGAATTCACTTGTTGCTCTTCACAAAGATTTTGTCGGCTCTGTGACTGTTTTAGAGAAGTCTTTTTTTAATTATTTTATGTGCATATTTTTCATACTATGTCTTTGTCTATTCTAGTTTTTAATTTATATTGATTTTATGCGAAATATTTAACAAGTTTGAACATCATTGACTGGTCCCAGTGGCTGTGTGTTCATTGTGTAATACGAGTCAACATGTTGAATTCCGATGAAACTGTTAAAGGAAGATGTCAGCGAAATGTCATTTAACTTATGTACTTTGTAACGATATAATAATACCGTATTACAGTATCTTAGTTTGATATATTTATGGATTATGTTGCAGTTAGTAAAACTCTGTACTCGTAATGGCCACCTGTTGGTGTTTTATTGAAATACATGTATATGTAAAAGAGACAATCGGTATGGAAGGACCGAGCCAAATAGTCATACCTCTCTGGGTTACTTGAGTTGGCCTAAAATATTTTTTTTATCGTAGAATCCAAGATGCCGGTCCGCTCGACGCCCTTACCTCCGGACTTAATGGCCGCGGAGCCAGCACTGAGTGCTCCGGCCCCGCGATTCCTGCACCCTCCTATAACCATCATGAGCATGCCCCCTCCCGAGGAGCCCATCAATCTCACCGTGAGTAACTTGTCTCAAACTTAAACGATTGACAAAGGAAAATTTACTCTATAACTCGGAAATACTAAAACATTTTTAGTAAATCACTTTTTATCCAATAACTACATAACATTACTTACCCTTAATTACATATCACTACACTTTAAACTATAAATACAGTATAAGAGTTTTGGTGGTGGAACTGAGAGAAATATTTTTTTAACAGCTGGAGGTGAGGGCGCAAGTCCAGGAGATATTCCGCGACGCGAACTGCGTGACACGCCCCGAGCGCGCCATCATTGTCAAATTCATCGCCGGCAACAGGCGTAAGTCTTAACTTACAATTAAATCACTTATTAGTGATCGCTCATTTATTTATTTAGACAAACCGACAGCATACATATAATAAATGATTACAAAAACCCACAAAAACATTTCAGATATATTCCAATTAAATGCTTGTGCAAACTTTGATAAAATCTAGATTATATATTTTCTAGTTATCTACATAAGTTGTGTCATTGTGTCAGGAACTTTGTTGATTTTTAAAATATTAAATATTAGTAACTAATAAATATTTCATTCAGTAGACAACCCGTGTCCGTTCTACGGCCACCTGGCATCTATCAAGCTGTCGTCGAACGTGCGCAATTATACCCAAGTTGACAACACCAACGTCCAGCTGGTCGAGGAGGAACACTTCGAGATGAACTTCAACACCGGCCAATGGAGAGTCGTCAAGAAGCACCGCCGCGTCGCTTAAGCGCCCCGTCACGTCCCCTACTCTGTCACAACATACTTCACCGAATCCCATCTTTCCAGCCTACCCTCACCCAATTCAATGACGTGAAATAAATACTATCCCAGTCTTAACGTGTTTTATTTATACTCAAGCCTTAATATTTATGAAATAACTAACTGTCGCGACTCCGACATAAAACAAAAAAAAAATTAACTCGCTCTTTAATCGCTAAAACCAAATATTTTCGTCTCCATTCTGCCAACGTCACATATATCCTGCCAATTACCACTACTTAATGCTATATTTTTCTTGTCTTATAAGACTGTATTACATTGAAATAATGTTTATGCTTGGTTAGTTAATTAAATAATCATTAACAATTGATTCGAATCTAAAGTTAGTGGGCTGCGTGCTCTCCTAGGCTATTCTATATCTACGATGAGTTTAATCAACTTTTATGTAGCTAGCTAGAACTAGCTAGATATCTTCTTATAAAACAAGGAAATTTTCGCATTGTTAGTAAAAATACTAAATGATATATATAAAATGAAGTCGAGAAAAATAACTCCTTAAACAACCACTGGGGATGTATATGAAGTGAAAAATATATGATACATATCTTTCAGTTTTAGTAAAAAACTGTACCACTACAAACGAAACGCCGAGACAGGGTCCAACCTTTGTTTCAGACAGTTGGCAAAACTCTTTTAAAAAAACATATAGTCACATCTAAATGACAAAAAATGACATGAATGACTTTTTGTATAGATATTTCGATGTTGAAAACTCAAGTTTAATGTTTCAAAACATCACCAATGATGGTTGGCATTCATAGAGCTTTCTAATGACAGTGAATATCTACGCTAAGAAACAGAAGTAAAGTTTATCATGTACTCTTCCTTGAAATACGAACGTTTAAAATGTTGAATATTTCAAAAAAAATCAATCATATTACATCAATACGAGATGCAACGCTATTGGAGATGCATAAACTAGGTCAGGGGGATGAAACCGGGGGAGGGGGAGTCCCTTAGCCCTCACAATAATCGATAATGGTAGTCTAGGCACGCAGGAACATTGGCCGTACGCTATTTGCTCTTCGTATGTAACGATCCCGGACGATACAATCCTTTGTTATCTACGCATCAAAGGTTTAATAAAATATTTCATTTTTATATTATAATTATTGATTTTATTACTGATATTGCGAAAGCATTGTAGTTATAAATAACAATATATCCTTGTTCTTATAATAAACATACAAAATATGAATGAAATCATATGAAAAGAATGTTTTTTTAATAATGTCGTCTACTTAATTTTCATCAATTTTTATGATCAATTACCTCCAAAAAATAATAAAGGTAGCCATTTCATCTTAAATTACGAGGGTGTTAGGTCCATAAAAATAATATAGATGGCGTTGACTTAATATTGCCTGCTTTTGATGCCACGAGATGTCTCTGGTCTTTATTTCTTTAGACGGGAAATTTATACCCACATCGCCAATAATAATGATCGTGCTAAAAAAGTTTTTATTGAAGAAGTTAAATAAATTAGGAACTTACTTAGGAGGAGAATATTAAACTTTATGATTATTTATTTTAAATATCTGCAAAAAGTGTGGTAACATTAAGAAACATTAAACATTCGATTTTTTGAATTGACTTTGGACTGTCAATCAATTTAATATTATTGAAAAATCAAAATGGCAAATGAAGCTGAGGAGACCGTACGTAAACTATCACTGCACAAGGGTGTTGCCGGCGTGATTGTAGTCAACGGCGAAGGTATACCTATCAAAACAACTTTGGACAACCACGTCTCCGTCCAGTACGCAGGTCTCCTGTCCGCGCTGGTCGACAAAGCGAAAGCTGTCGTCAGAGACCTTGACCCGACCAATGATCTGACGTTCCTTCGCGTCAGAAGTAAACGAAGCGAAGTCTTGGTGGCTCCTGACAAAGAATTTATTCTAATAGTTGTGCAGAATCCGGTCGATTGATAGATAACAACATCATGGCGGCGCTTGGTTTGCAGAGAGTATATCGTACTGCTTATAAAAACGGCTTAACTCCAGTGTAAATCGGTGTCGGTACCGACTAGTTTTGAACCCATCGGAGGCTCTTCATGGTGAGTGGGGAACTAGTCGGTACTGACGAAGATTTACACGGGAGTTAAGACGTTTTTATAAGCAGTATAGTGAAATGTCACTAAAGTTTTAATATAATTTATTTGAGAGTTAGTTTAGGGCATAATGCAGGGGAAAAAGTGCTTAAGGTAAGGCAGGGAAAGTATCCCCGCGCTCTCGCCGTCCGCTGATGCGTGTGCTAGCCGCCATAAAATTTGAATGTAACTGTATTTTGATTATTCTATTTGTTAACAGATTTGATCATATGAATTATTAGTATTTAATTTGTCTATTATATTAGTGTGTTATTAAATATGTTATTTTTATTATGATAGAAAATTATGTTAAATCAGATTTGAATATTAAATTCATTTTGTCATAAAATTAATTTGAATTTTACTTATTATTACTTACTTAGTACAACTTAATCTCGAAAGAAAATTTTCACGAATAATTTTATAGAAATCTCTTTATTACCGTATTCAGTTTCGCTAACAGACACCTAAGTAGTGCCTCAGTCTATTAAAGATATATTAATGGACATAAAGTTAACTATTGCAGTCAAGGCCTAAGGTTAATACTTGCTAATAAGCTACACGAAAGTGGAGCTGCATAACAAGGGGGGAGGGGGGAGGGGGGGATGAAAGTAAACTAACAGGAAGGAAATGTTACATGATACAGGCTGTTTCAATAACGTGCAATAGATGTTTTATATGTTTTTGATCAATTAACTAGAGAAAAGACATCTCCCACTCCCGCTCATCTTCAAAGAGAGGCTCGAAACTAGTCGGTGTCGATACCGGGTGAATACGTGAGTGTTACCCGTTTTATATTCAGTTCACGTTTTAATTCATTTTGTTCTTATTATTCACTCATTTAATAATACTTATTTAATCCATTCTGCGGATGACCGTATATTATGGAAGGCATTGGGAAAGGCCTATGTCCAACAGTGGGCAGACAAGGGCCGTTGATGATGATGATGAATCCATTCTGACACATAGAAAAACAAACCAAGCTAAAACACAATTAATAAAAACAAAACGGTTTAAGACGAAAAAGGAGGAACACGGAAAAGTCTTGCAATGCTTTGCTCATGCCGTGCTATCCTAACATACCCATCTCTGTATCCCCGCAGTGCACATCCGTGATTGAGGAGTGACGTGCGGCCTCTACAATTCCTACTATTATCTATTACAGTAAAAGAAAAGTTAATTTAACAAGAAAAATTTCCAATGTTTTTTTTTACGAGTAGACGAAAGTGGAACACTCCTATATTGAGAGAGTTGGCGGGAAACACGAACGGTCCGTGAACGCACGCGATCTAACATTACAGTGTCCAGAGCTGGCCGTAACGCAAGTCCTTTGCTATTATTACAATTAAAAAAAAAACAACAAATGTGAATAGATTCCAAAGAGGTTTTAATAGAATTTTAAAATGAGAACGAAGCCAGTGTTGACGTTTTCGAAGTTGGACGAGGAGACTGGGGAAATGCTGGACAGAATGTTCGAGAAGAAAGATTGTATGGTCGAAATAAATCCAGGAAGGGTGATATTGCCAGCTGACTATATGACCATAGGTCAGGATATACTGGACATGGAGGTGCTGGAGGACGATGTTTGGATGTGTTCTTATCCAAGGACTGGTGAGTACAAAGAAATCTTTTAGTTTTGGAACCTGCGCGCGTTGTAACGTCCTTTCACTGCAGCTTTGATTACTGGCATTTTGAGTCATGAGATACCGCCGCTGGTGCCGTGTATTTTTTTGTATTTCTTATTTAGTTTACTACGGACAGAATAATTTATTGATAATTCCGTTTGAAACCGTCCCGTAGTTTTTGAGTTATAAACCTCTATCTGGATAAAGACTTTTGTAGTTCATAATAATATATTTAATTGAAGGATCGACATGGGCCCAGGAGATGGTCTGGCTCATCGGTCACGATTTGAATTACGAAGGAGCCAAGTCGCTGCAACAGGTGAGTAAATTATTTTCTTCTTTCCATACATACATATCGAGATAGTAAGTTTAAAATGAGAATTTGTGTATGTTTGAAAAAAAAATGGTTGAATTTGTTTTTGTTAGTTTCAATATAATAAAAATCCTGTTTCCAAGTTCACGTTTGTTTTGCATAACCTCCGAAACTATTTTTTTTTAACTTAACTAGTTTATCTGTTGATGGAGCTAGAACCCCATAAGAACTTTGTAATGATACGACGCAACCCCATCGTGTTTGCACTCGTTTCATTCGTCTAAACAAGTACTTTAATAAGGAAAGCTTGTTTACTTTTTGTTAATATTTTTTTAATTTATTTTTAATCTACCCTGCCACAGCGAGTAATAAACTATGTATTAATAATATTTTATCTATTGTAGTTAAATTAGTTATCGACAGGCGCACTATTTGAAACGCAATATGGTCGGTAACCGTGTGCAGTCAACGTGAAGCCGGTAAACGGGTCTCGATAACACGCTTGCAATTTCTCCGGAAATGCAAGCGCATTATGCGTCGAGTAAAATGATTCCGTGATTTCTAAATATTACTTTCATAGGAAAACATATTTTCTTCTGTGTACTATAAAGTTTAAACGTTTTAAAACTTTGTTACGTAATACCTTAGCAAGCACGACGCGGGCAATAGCCAATAGGATGCAGTTTTTAAATATGGGATGTGAGAAAGTCGATCAGTGGTCAGAGCAGGGAGACGAGTGATTGCTTTTTGACTATTATCCCGGTTTTTTGTTTCGTTAATTTGTGAGTAATTGGCGGAGTTTGCGAACAAGGCAATTTTTTTTGTTAAATTGGAACACCACGAACGGTCGCGATTGTACAATGTGTTTCTGTGTCCAGATTCGTTGTCCGCTTGTGGAATTGTCTTGTATCATGGTGGACGGGCACGCGCAGTGGCACGAGGAGTCCGTGCGGGGCACGTCGGTGGACCTGGTGAAGCATCGGCTGGCTCATCCCCGGTACATCCGCAGTCACCTGCCCTGGGACCTCCTGCCGCTTGACATACAGAGAGATGATGGCACAGCTAAACCCAAGGTACACTCCAAAACGTTCTCTTCTATTCTCTTCTCAGGTTTTATTCTTTTATATAACAACCTTCCAAAATACCTCCCACTGCTTAAACCATTTTTTTTTATATCAGCAGATTTTTGTTAACTTACTAATATATTTATTACCTTTCCAACTTAGCGAACCATGTGCTAAGATATGATTTACTATAGTCAAATGGTGGGATTCGCTTAAATTTACTTCCAACTTTGCAATTGCAAGCATTGCTGCGTTTTACAGTAAGTCAATTCCTTTACAAGTAAACTATAGACGTGCAGTACCGCAGTTTCACGGCTTCAATCAGTCCATGTATGGCTCTTAACGATATAAATTATGTTTGTCAGGTAATTTACACGTCACGGAATCCCAAAGACATGGTGGTGTCGTATTACCACTACTGCACGCTGGTGCACGGCCTCAAGGGCACCTTCGAGGAGTTCTGCGACCTCTTCATGAGGGACCGCGCGCCCTTCGGACCTGTCTGGAATCATATACTGGGTAAGAGCACTTTTTTATATTTAAACTGAAACGTGTTCACCTCGACGTGGTTAATTCTCTAGTTTTTTTCAAGTTGTGACGTCACATTGGGGCATGTTCTTGTAGTTTTTTTGAAAGGATTAAACTAATTTTAATAAATAAATGTTCAATAACTATTAAAAGTGAAATAATAATAAAATGACAGGTTTCTGGAACAGACGCCACGATCCTAATCTTCTCTTCATCAAATTCGAAGAAATGAAACGAGACCTACCTTCAGTGGTGAGGAAGACCGCCGCCTTCCTCGGCAAGGAGATGTCTGATGAGCAGATCTTCAAACTGTGCGATCACCTCTCATTTACTAACATGAAGAATAACAGGGCTGTTAATCTTGAAGCTATATTGGAGAAATCCTTCGGTACTAGTTACCTGGAACAAACTGATTTGAGATTTATAAGGAAAGGCGAAATTGGTGACTGGAAGAATTATATGACAGATGATTTATCTAGAAACTTCGATGACTGGGCGGAGCAACATCTGAAAGGGACTGAATTGAGTTTCGAATGATATTAAGACGTTATTTTTTCTCATTATTACATCTATTTTTGTATTGCTTTTTAATAAATTAATTTTATCTGTACCGGTTTTTTTTTAATTTATTTCAAATGTAAAATGAATAATAGATAATCTATAAATGGATTGATTCATGATGATACAAGTCTGACGTTCAATTGTGAGACGATTTTTTGTAATCTATTGTAAATGACAACACTGAGAGAATTTCTCCCAACAAAAGTCCGGGGACTTGTGCTTTAGGTGTAGTGTCCATAGGTTATGTGTCTATAGCAGAGGTACGCAAAGTGCGGCTCTTTGATATGGCTCTGGCACGAAATTCCTACGGACATGCCCGGCCCGGACCACAACATTTAAAAAAAAATAAAAACTCATATGTACATTGTAAAAATAATTATCGACATTTTGTTATTTTTTTCTTAATGTTATTATTAAAAAAAATATAATCATTTTTTCAAAGTCAATTTATTTCCACAATAGTGAGAAACACAATACTGACTGAAATAATTCATCTATAGAAGCGTGTCTCTGATTAATAATACTTCAGACGCTGATCACAAAATAATGGTAAATATATAGTAAATATAACCTTAGTAATATTGTACATAAATACTACAGATACATAAAAAATTTACTTTTAATTAAACATTATTAAATTTGCAAACTTTTAAATAGGTTATAAATAATAAATCATGTTTTATTGATTGTCTAAATTGTATTTTATTTAATTGATAATTTATTTGTAACAGATTAAAAATAACATAAAATGTTTAATTTCATTTTAATTATGAATGTTTGTTAAAAATGTCTTCTTACTCAAAACATTAAATATTTTAAGAAAAAAAATCTTTGTAAATAATAATTAAATTGAAAACGACTAGATTGTAATCTCCATAATTGACTTTATATATTTTATTAATGTTAGTAAAGAGGTTGAAAAATATCGTGACGACTCGGATCATCACAAAATCACCTTGAGCCGCACAGATTTTTAAAAAGAAAAGTTAAGTTTTTTTTTAATCCAGTCCAAAGCTAACAAGACATTGGGCTTATACTGCCGAAAGATTCATACATGTCTATTATTCTCTCAGACAATTAAAAATTCTTGTGTAAATGATTCGTCAGTGGAAAACTACACTAAAAGGAAACAATATTGTTCAAAACATTAGTATATCTCTGCTCTTTTCTTGATATGTTCAAAACATCGTTAATTTGCATCAAATATTAACAAATAATTTTTAAACCAAATTATAATTAACTAGAGAAATAATAAAATTTTAAACTAACGGTATTTTTAAAATAACCGTGTCCAACATAAATATATTAAATGTAATAAGTAATGCTTAATATCTATACATTTATTATAAAATCTAGTTAAACATAACCTCAAAATAAATTGTCATTATTCGAGACCTAAAACTCATCTGGTCCGGTGGGAGTGGCATGGGTATCGTGGTTAATTCTGCCAGGAAATGTATGAAGCCTATTTACGCGTAGAAAATGCTATGAAATAAAAAAAAATGGGATATGTATGGAAATAATTTTATAATACGTTTTTGACATTGACAGCGGGAACTAATGAGCTGTTGTAACTTAGTGTCACTTTCGGCCACCGGATCAAATAAATTTGTAGGTCTATAAAATTTATTATCTATTCTGTAATCAACTTTCATTAAATATAACCTCTATTGTCAACGTGTAAAGCTCATTTTAAATTGTGACTTAATCTTCTCCATTACAGTATTCTTTGGAATTTCTTTTTGGCATGTCGTGAACTTATCTGAGATCTGAAATAAATAATAACTTAAATACAACAAAAAAACAAAAAAAAACATAAAATGACTAGTGAATAAAATTACCTAAAAATACTAACAATAGTGTAGTTAGAAATCTAGACCAAAGTGCCTAAAGCTAAGTTATACAAAAATATGTTAGCTAATACAATAATTCGATTTTTGAAAATTAACATACTAAAAGAACCTTATAGGCCGTGAAATAAGGCTGTCACTGAACTTGATCAGTTCATAATGAACCTAGTCGTACTAAACAGCAAATTATGTTTTGAACTTTAAAAAAAAACTAATCAAAAATGAAATTTCTCAACATTGAAGCAATATAAATTATCATATATTACAATATGTCAATTCGTATGGATAATCTGCCAAAAAACAATAAGTCAAATTATGAATAAATCGTTCTCTACACTATTTTCTGATACATTACAAAGCTTCATTTTTTACTGAACAGTGGATTATAGTTAAAAATTACGCGTGTTGGCGAAACGCTGACTGTCAGTCAAACTGTACAGTTTACAGTTTTGTCTACACACGCACAGTCTTAACTGACCGACTGTTCAGTCAAAACTGAAGGCTACTAGTTTGATTACAAAATGCCGAAGTTTAAAATCGTAAATTGACATTTACTACAAAAAAATATATTCAGTTTTTTTTTTAATTTTTAACAATGTCAATTTTACAAGACCTAACCTAAAACGTAAATATTTTTGCATGATATGGAAAGCAAAAAGCCTTGCTTTATTTCCAATAATCGTGAATTATTATTTATTAGCGATTTTTCTTCTAAAAATCTATAGCTATTCAACAATTTAAATAAAATTAAGAAAAGATAACCTAACCTAAGATAACCTAAAATGTTTGACATGTTGCGGCTGTACTTTTGAATAAACAATAATTAAAATTTTCGTGAGAAATTTCACTATACTACTTATAAAAATGGTAGTATTTGCGTGGAAGTACTACATCTAGAAAATTAAACAATTTAACCTTAAAGTTAATAGTCACTACAAAGTTATTGGAGATTCTTTCGTTGTTTGATAATGAGTAACTTCATAAAACTCACGACACATGTAACGGAGCTGGGATGTTAAATATAAAATAATTAAAATATTTATAGACAAGGCATTTGTAAAATAAAGTGGAATTATTATAATCAAGAAAGTTTATGGCTAACAATTAAATCTGTAAAGTCACTAAGTCGATTCCATTTTGAAAGAACCATAAATAAAAACTTCATTTTTAAAAATTTGAATCGATGTTTAGCGATTTTCATGTGACGTTTTTATTTTTTTTTCTTTCAGATATTTTTTTACATGCTAATAGTAAGACATTAAAACCTTCTTGGATTAAATTTAAAATATCGACCTTCTTAAAACAAATTATTTTTTCGTTATGTGAATAGCATAGAATATTAAAACCTTCATGGCTTTGACCTGCGTAGACTAAATTAAATTAGATGACAACTAGAGTTACTGGCTTTATGTCTCACGTGTGGGTTCCCGAAGGCGCCGCAGCACTGGTGGTGGTTGACGTTCTTGGTGTGGTGGTGTCCGTGGGGCAGCACGCTAGATGGCGCTGGTGGGTTCTTCTCTTTAATTGACTCTTGTTTGACTTTAGCGCTGCACAGCTTGTGGTGGCCGGGTGCTATCCGCGCTTTGAAGCGACCAACTTTGCCTTGCTTTGGGAGATTGGTTTCGATGTGTTCAGATATTGTACAAACGTGCCCTGACTCCGTGTGCGCGTCGAGATACTCCGTGTCGGTTTCTGTAAGGATACAAATTATTTATTTTTTTGATTTATTTATTTATTATTTACAAGGATGACCAACAGCTTACAGATATAAAGTCATTAAATTGAAATAAACAATGGTCAACAAGCCAATGACAGGTCATCACGAATAGAAATATAATACAAAAATAACATTGTGCGAAGGCCAAAAAAAAGTTATTATTAATATTGGTCAAGAACTATTGTCATAATTCGATTTCGGCTAAAATATTATTTTTGTTTAATAATATTTAAAATACGTCAGGAAGGCATTACCAGAAATGAACATAAATTGACACATTTTTTTCTTAATGTAAAATGTAGAAATTATATTTTTTCCTTCTTTAATTAGACTATAAAATTAAATGGCAATGTTACCGATTTCATCCTCTCTGTGCGGGGTCTGCGCGGGGTCCGATCGCAGCGCGGGGCAGGCGTCCCCGCCGGACTGTTCTGGTGTCGCATTGCTTGCACACTACAGACATAGATAGAGCAAAAATGTATCTACTTATATATTTCATATCAGTAGATAAAGAAAAATACTAAGTAACCGACTACCAAGATTGTTTAAGCAGTTTCGATAATTCCAAGGAGTTTTTATACATTCACAGCAAGCTATATAATAAAAAGGAAGAAATTTCAATAAAGATTCAAAATACATTTTTTATCAGTACCCACTTGTCTTCTGCCAGCCTCGTTTTGTACAATGTTCTTTCTTATTATATATTTACCTTTCAATGTCGCATTTTAATTTAAATAGTATGTTTATCTAAACATTTAGACCTACTTTAGAAGTCAATGTTCGCCTCTTGATGACAAGACTTTCGAAGAGAAACACCGAGCTGTTTCACTGTAACTAACCAATCAGTGATGGGGTCTAGTCACCCCTAATAATAAGACAAGCTCTGAGCTCTTCAGTGGGGATGACTAGTGAGCTGATGATGACGAACCAATGATCAGTAGAGTATTAAATCGGTACTCACTCTGGGCTCGAAGGGGCAGTTGTCCTGTTCCCTCTCTTTAGCCGGCGCGACCGCTCTGCAAGGTGACGTCGAACTGTAACTTAAAATATGCCAAATCTAAACAACTATGTCCTACTGACAGAGCGGGAAAAGTATTTAAATAACATATAAAAGTTACCAGAAAGAAGAATTCAAGCTATCCAAAGTAGCCGGAGGGTCCAGTGACTCAGCATCCGTCCAAACACCGCCCGCACTCGCCGATGTTGATCTCGATTCTGAAAAAAATAGTATTAAAGTAAAGTATAACTCTTTTATAACTAGATGGCGTTAATATCAATCTGAATGTTAGTTTACATTTTTATCCGTACCATCTTAGTTAGGGGTAAAATTATGACAACTAGTTGTTGTCCGCGAATCCGTCCACGCGGGATTTAAAAAAAAACGTAATTTCCTATGTGTTCTTTTAAATAGTGTTCTACATGCAAACCAAATTTCATCCAGATCCATACAACCATTCTGGAGATAACTTGTAACAAACATCCATCTATACATCGAAAGTTTTCTATTTATAATATTAGTAAGATTATGATCGTTGGATAAAAATTAAAGCAGAAAATAAAAGAAACTCTAAGCTAAATATACACAAAGTCAAATACCTTTGACTATCTGGTTGTGCTGCCTCTGGTATTGGTCCAAGAACTCCCCTCTCTCCCTTTCAACTCTGTTCGGTGAGTTGGCTATGCTGCGTCTAGCAACATCCTGGAATGTGACAGGAGAATACATCCGTCTCTCTTCCACGGGTGACGTCACAGTAGGAGCCTGGTTCCTCGGAGTCGCGGGCTGCAAAGGATTCCCAGCACTACTGACTAAAGAATTAGGTGGGGAATTGATTGCGTTCGGTAGATGATAATCTTTGTTCAAGTTCAAAGTATTCGCGACGTTAGTAGTTAGAGAATTAGGTGCAGAATTGATTGCATTGTATTCTTTGTTGTTGAGTTGTTGTGCGGAGTATTCTGCGATGCTATCTCTGACGTCAGCGGCTCGTTCCCACTCCAGTTCGGTGACGGGTTGTAATTGTGATATCATTTTTGTCAGAGACGGTCGGGACTCTCTTCCGTCAAGCCAATATGTTTTCATTGCTCCTGAAAATAAGATTTAAAATTAAAGGAATAAAAGTCATCAATCAATTTCTTTGACTTATCTCTTGGAGTCAGAGAATGAAAAACAATTTTTCCTTGGGAAAGATAGGAGTAATTCAATGCGTTATATACGGACCATCTATCCAGCGGTTACAGTTTCGAATCTCGCCATTCGAATATTTTCGGACACAAATTCTAACACTTTTTAAGCTCATTTGGAATCATCATCATCACCTCTTATGTGCACACTATTGAACATAAGGTTTTTCTAATGCCCTCCACAGTATTCCCTCCTCCGCCTTCCACATCCAATGGAATTGTTACAAAAACATTAGTAAATTATCAAAAAATTACCTTTCCCCTTGACCTGTATCTCTCCTCTTTCAACAACCTTATACGAAGGCGACAGTAACTCCTGCGTGGTCTGAGAGATGTGTATTCTCATAGCCTCGGACGTGGACTCCATGCGTGACGCGGTGTTGACCGAGTCCCCGAACAGACAGTAGCGTGGCATCTTCAGACCCACTATACCGGCAACCACTGCGCCAGAGTGCACCCCGACACGTATGGACAGGTGCGAACCTGGAGATTACATTGTTCAAAAGCCCGTCAATCAACCGATATTGTACAAGAAGTACAGTAAGTTAACGAAAATATACTGACATTTACGAAAAAAAATATATGGTAAAATATAAGACAGTGAAAATTGTCAAATACCTGTGCTAGGGTCTTTAAGGTCTGTGATGGCGTCGACCATGTCCAGCGCCATGTCGCACACCTTCTCTGCGTGGTTGTCCTCCTTCTCCGGCGCTCCGGACACTACCATGTACGCATCACCAATCGTTTCCACCTATGACATAAGGTCAACATCAGCCTTTATCTGTCTGCTAAGGTCAATATTTTTTAACTTTATTCACATCATGTCTATACTATAATGAAAGAAGGGTCAATGGCCTTAAGTTAAGTGATCTACAGATCGATCATGGGTTAGAATCCTATTAGACTATTGTGAACAATATCCTAACACAATACGAAATAGAATTGTTGCAAGAAATATTTATAAATTAACATAATTTGACAAAAAAAAAACAGGTCTTTACGTTTAGTTATTCGCGTGATTTACTCAAAAGGGTTACGTATTCACTTGGTGTATTAATTTAATAGATTTATTGTAATAACAAATAATTAAATTAGTCTATTGAATTAATCGGCTTTTATCTCTATACTACTAATGGCAACAGCTTGTTACGACACTCGTGGGACTGAAATACGTATACAATGCCTTCACCATGTATTCAATGTGACCTAGATCAGGGCACCACATCTTTTCTATAAGAGCTAAATTAGTACTTGACGACAATCCCGTGTAAAGTGATCTGGTCGAATGAAAACTCGTTTATTGCCACATAGAGAAGATAAACATATTGTATATAAATATATGGCAACACCAAATATTAAGAAAAAGTGTGGTAAATGAAACCAGCTCAGCGTGTGAAAGGAAACATCAGAAAAATTAATACCAGGGTTGTAAAGGAAGTGTTATATATCGGAATCGAAATCGGAAGAAGAGATAAAGAGCGGGTATAGTAGCCTACCTCTGTAATTGGTATACGAACTACCGATCTAGTGGTGGCAGGTTCGAATCTCATTTGACCATAGTCGTGAACCATATCCTTACCAAAAGCTTTTTATGCTTACGTAAATGCTTACAACAAATGTAAGTAAATAAACAATCTACTGATAGGTACATAATAAAAAAATCATAAATTAGGTCTTTGAACGATATAAAATTAACAAGGTTTTAGGTAAGTCGGAGTTTGCCGAAATTTAAGCATCCAATAACAAAGTAGAAAGCGGTTAATATTTCAAAGACTCGAAAAACTTGAAAATTCGTTCTTCATCATATTTAAGTAAGTATTTGGTTTGTAAATAAATTCCTTATTTAAATTTTATTTCGTAAACTTGGCTAAAGAAATCCATAAAGCTAAGAAACTCCATTATAACTTAATACCGAACGCGGCTTTAGTGTAGTTAACGGCCTGCAGTGTGGATGTAATCACGAGATTTCCACTCTAAGGAACTGCGTAAGTACTCTACCAAGTGTGGCTTAATTCTTTCCTTTACTCCTTTAATACAATTCATCATCATCAGCTCACTACACGTCCCCACAGAGAGGCTCAGAGCTTACCCTATTGTTAGGGGTGACTAGGCCATAGTCAACCACGCTGGCCCAGTGCGTGTTGGTTGACTTCACACATATCTTTGAATTTCT
>JAODUI010000017.1:2864281-2874317 GCA_027563995.1 Papilio gigon | reverse complement strand
GTAAGATATGCAGTCATTTACCACCTCGACGCCCGTTCATCACCTGCAGCTGCCTAGTCAATGGCGCCGAGGTGCTGCCTTCACCACCTCCCGAAGGCGCGATTAACTGTTGTCGCACCGACCCGCGAAGCAACCATTAAGCGACTCGGACTCCATTACGTGGCCGCATTAACACTGGTCGCAGACTCATCGCCCTCCCCGCACAAGCTCCACGCTGGCGCCCGACCGGTCCGCGACAGATTCCTGGGTACTCTCTTGTGCGGAGAGAAATGATGAGCCGGCTACCCCAGGCAACCGTTTGCTGCCAAAAATTTAATTTACCGCCCGCAACTGTATCGAATAACAAGAAAGATGACTTACGTCATTTTACAACACCTCTACGTTTGTTGTCATTTATTTAATAATATATCTTGTATTGTTCCAAGTAATATTTCAGCTTGTTCAAGGATATAATTTACAATAGTTGATTGTCGGGATTCGAACTCCCGGCCACGTGATCGGAGAACCGTACGCTTAACCATTAGGCTATTGACTCTATTATGTTTGAAGTTTCTTTGACATAACTAACTAACTAGAGTGACGCAGAGACCCGAACCGTGTCTTGGCCTATGACAACAAACGCCTCCAACCAACTCGATCTCGGACCATCACAACCCAGTCTTGGACTTGCATAAACGTTTAATATCATCAGTTATTTTAATACCCTTATCGTTTAGACTAACAAAGTTTAGAGACGTTATGTTTATAGAGGAGTTCGAACACTTTGACAAGGTGCTAAATTGATATCAAACTTGTTACTTGTGTAACAAATACATAAAACAATAAAGTTCACACATCGACTTGTACAACACTGCGCTGTGATTGTAAAATATTTGAGCATTTTTATAGTTGACTCGCAAGCCAGTTAATTCTAATTTCTACCCCAAAATGTATAAGAGAAGGGGCAAACGAGCGGACAGATCAGATCACACACGTGGTTGTCGACGCCCACAGACATCCCCAACACTAAAGGAGCAGATGCCAAAATTTAAATTATTATTCATTCACCCCAAAATTATTATTCATTATCTTTTGTTATCTTTGCCTTGTTATTGATAATCGATTTATGTAACATAGTATAACACAATGGTCAATAGACGGGACATTAGGAATTAAACGCAAACTCTACTGCTGGTATATTTTCGGTTGGCGAGTTTGTTATTTGATTGTTACAACGGTATTAATGTTGTTTAAAATATTTAACGATCTGTAATGTCCACGCTATAATATTTGTGTGCGTGTAAGAGATAATTTTTGTCTTTACCCTTCCCTACTTCTCAAAAGGAAAGGAAAGAGAAAGTTGATTTGTTATTTTATTAATACAAACTTTTTTTTCGTTCCTTCTTTAAAAGTTCATAATAAATTCGAGTTTCGATACTTATGATAAAAGATTTCATTCAGTTTACCAAACTTCGAACGCAGTTTATCTTCCAATCGATTTGCGCATTAGTCCCCAGGGCAGAGACCTTTTGAATGGGGAGGCGCCTCAAGCTAACTTCTGAATTTAGAGATTTCTTACGTGTTTGGAATAAGTCAATTGATATAGAATAGAATTACTGATCTGTTTACATTTAAAAAGTTTTCAAATTGGCTGATTTTATTATCTTACCTGTACTTAGCTTTATTCCTCACTAAGGGAGATCTTCAGGGTAGTTTAATATGACAATTTTTGACTTAAGAAGTTGACGACCATGGCTGTTTTTTAGTTTACGTGAAGTTAGTCGTTTTTTTTTAAGTATATAAGGAATGAGTGACCATACACGACTCCGAGTGCGTTAGTTTATCTTATAAATAATATTTAAACATTCTTCCGAGGCTCGGCCTTTGAAGTTAACTGGAGTAGATAATTCATTGAATCTATTGAACCGGTCTAATGAGCTTGTAAGAGTAGCCAACTAAGGGAGGACTTCCACTGTGCTTCTGCCGACGGACGCTCATTTGCACTCACACGAAACACTAGTACAATAAATTATTCTTTATGAATTAAAAAGAAAATAACTGTACTTGTATCTGAAGGTGAGAGTTATATCAGTGGTCGTCAAGCCGCGGCACGCGATAGAGGTTTGTGCGGCCCGCGAAGAAAAAACCTATCTCAACTTACATGGGGAAAATGCGTTATAATAGCTCATAAAAAAATTTAATGCTTTGCTTGTGTCAAATACTCAATCCACAACCACCATCACCATCAACATCAGCATCATCATCACAATAGGCCGGAGCTCCGTACATGGTGGCATGTTCGTTGACAGCAATACCTGAGAGCAATACTTTTGGGTGAGGTTCCTCGACCGGGGAGCTTTGAACGGTGTTCCAAGGACAGTGTTCTTGACCAAAACTCTTAGTGCGGTGTTCTTGGATCATTGGTCTCTGAGTGATGCTCTCTTGGCAAATATTCTTTTAGCATTATTCTTGACTCACGCACTTAAAATTTGTATTTGATGAGAGATGAGCATTTTAAAATAATTGTGAAGCGTTCTGTACCTTCCCACATTTCAAACTGAATGTTGATTTTCATCAAGTACCATTTTTAAATGCTCACGTATTCTGCTAGGACCGGGACAAAAAGGGCAACGCTCACTTGTAGAATACGCTGTCCTTGTAGGCAGATAATCCTGTCATGCTTTGTAGACACACTTTATACGATGAAAGATGTATGGTATTTCCAGATGATAGATTAGCCACGTCTCCTCCTCTTAAAATTAATTTTACATTCTGGTGATACATACCATGTGTTCCAGTCTCCAGCAATGACGTGTTGTTTCGGTCTTAAAGTAAAAAACTTTGTTAAGCCAACTCTTACAGATAATCTATTTTGAACGTTTGATAAAGTTCGTCTATATTGCACATTTCTTATAAGCAATCACAATCACATGGAATGTAAAAGATAAAACCATACAGCACTAAATTTTGACGATGTAAAAAGTCAATATGTTTGTTCTTTTTTTCCCAGCCAATTACGAATTAATCCAGCATAAAATTAATAAGAAATAAATGAAATCTGTTTTACCTTTTAACATTAAACAGCATGAATGAATACGTCAAATTGACTTTGTCATATGTTAACGGATCACTTTTTAAGCATCGTGGCCCGATCAAAAGGATTCAATCGCTCACGATCGACACATGTCTAGTTAAAGTGAGTTTATGTCATTGTCAAAATAGCAAGCGGCGACAGTTTACTCGCTTCGTTGTTTTTCTTTAATAAAACATCAAACATTTGTGAACTTACTAATATGTCTAGCAAGAAAAACAAAGAAATCGAAATAGACGATAGTGAGAGTGAAAATGAAAACGGTTCCGGCAGCGACAGAGACTCTGATTTAGATTCCGACGGCAACTACATCGGAGACAAGGTAACCTAAAAACACATGGCGCGACAAAAAAAAAACAAAAAAATGAAGTTCAATTATGTTTGTAACGAATCTAAGTAAATGAATCGAGTTTTATTATATTTACATAGACGTACATAGCTTGTTTTACTTGAATATTCCATTATGATACTAAATCATAACAAATGTTAACTATCAACAAAGATTAATGTTATTGTTAGATAAAATCTATTTGAGAAGTTATTTGCAACGTTTACCGTAATTGTGAACACAGGTCTTTGCATAACTGACGTATGTTTTAGTGTCCTAATTATTTCACCATATTTCGAATACTGCATGCATAGGAAATAATAACCCTTAATTGTTCAAACCTGTTGAGGTGCTTTTGTTGGTAATAGAATATGAAAAATAACAGGGCTATAATTTTACCCATCTTAAAAGGTGTCAAGAATAATGTTGTAATTACTAATTAATTGTGTGCTGCTTACAGGAGCTGCAAGCAGACTTTGAAGGCCGCAATCCAGAAGATTGTGACTTCCATGGCATCAAGCAACTCCTACGTCAACTGTTTCTCAAATCCAATGTAGACTTGGGAGGATTGGCGCAGATTATCATTTGTAAGCATGTAAAAAAATTAATATTTTTAAAATTATTGTTGAAACAACAGCTTTACATTTCTTGTAATTGGCAATAATCAAGGGATGTCGTTTGCTTTAATTTTATGCCTTAATTATGAAAAAGCGATTGATATTTGCAGCACAGAACTATGTTGGCAGTGTAGTGAAGCAATGTTTGGATGATGGACAGGATGACGATGATGAAGATGATGATGGAAGTGATGGAGTATTTGGAGTCACTACTGTTATAAATGTCACTAAAAGAAAAGTAAGTTGTGTAAAATAATAGTTTACTAACTATATAGGTTTGCATATATCTTGGTAGTTCAGGAAATTGTATGAATCACTACATTTATACTATGTATGTGTAAAGGAATGCAAGGGGAGAGCACTACTCAGCACTTAAATTAATGCAGCCAGACAGATTCAGAGCCCACCTTATGGTGAGGGTTGATTGGGCCACAGTCAACTATGCTGCCCCAGTGTGTGTTAAAGACACAGATATCTTAGAATTTCTTCGCAGATATGTGTAGGCATAATATGTTTTCCTTCACCGTTAGAGCATTGGATAATGTACACATGAAATCAAAATTTCGAAAATCAATCCAAACCTGTACAATGTTGAGTATGACCACCAACACTCTTCATTTCTGTTTTATCAACATGAATGAGTGGGATGACATTATGTTTGTATATCAAGTGTATTGACAGTAAAAATCCATCCCATCTGTTTAGGATGAGAGCTGTATACAACAAATAAGGACTCTACTGATGACACTCGCTGATGAAAATGCAAACGACAAAACAAGAGCGTTGGTTAATAAAATTCTGTCAGATGACGACCGTCATGTGGGACTCGTCATTAATGAAAGGTAAATTTTACTAATATCATAAATGCGAAATTTGGGAGACTGTTACCATGTAACTTGTTAATGGGCTTACCTGATTATTCGGAAACTTGTAAAAACAATTGGCCAGAAATAACATAAAAGCTATGTTATCTTTGAAAATACCTTTTAATATGAATTTTACTCAAATATTTTTGTTTTAGGATCCTAAACATTCCGGCGGCCATAAGCGTGCCACTTTTCGCGTCGCTGCAGTCAGAACTGGAGAAGGCGGTTAAGAGGGACATGCCATATACATTCCAATACTTGATATGGATATGTAAAACATATAACACTGGAGGTTTGTACTATGTCATCATCATCATCATCATCATCAACCGTTGACTGTTCACTGCTGGACATAAGGCCTTACCTAATGGTTTCTATTACTCTGTACTATATACATTTGGAGAATTCTAGATGAAAAAAAAAATTAGATTAATTGTTCTCTATTATTTAGAATAGAAATTTAAAAGCCCGTTTTTTTTTGTTGTACAATATTAGAAGATTTTTGTTAACTTCGATTATTTCTTTTAACACTGCAACTAAGCTCTAGACTTGTTATAGAATATACACCACGACAGTAGTCGAATAGATTCGAACTCTCAACCACGTGGCCGAGAATCTTATTAACTATTATGATATTGGTGCTTTATAATTTATTTATATAGTTTTTAATTGAATAATCTGCTATACACTGCAGTCAGTAATGTAAAATATTATTTCAGATGATGGTTCAGAAGTGTTGTTCGCCAATCAAGAAGAAAAGCCATTGTTAGAGGAAGCTTTGGCGAGTTTCGAAGTGGACGTGACGGAACAAGCAGACCTATCGCAGTGGGATTATGAGGGTGGTGCGTTAACACCCTGCAGGAAGGTAAACATTGATAACTAAAAATGTATACCAGTGGTCGTTACACTTTTCTATCCAAGGGCCAAATATGACAATATGAGGTGTCACTCCGGGCCGCTCATCGTGTTTTCCCTGTAGATATGTTTTCTTTTAGGGTTTTTTTATAATTTTTTTTTACATTGAGGCAACTGAAATAATTCCCTTTAAAGTTAATTAAAAATATTCAAAGTTTCTAAAAAAGATTATTTCTTCGAAATATGTATATAATTCTAAAGGTTTGCGGGCCGCGATTTGAGGACAACTGTTTTAGATTTATTCATAGTTGAATAACATTGGAATGTAATAAATAGATTTGTTGTTCAAATTTAATTTGATTACAGGTTTTAATATTCGACGGTAACAAGTTCAACAACTTGGTGAGACTCCTTAAGGAAGAGGTGGAAAATGTTTAGTTACTCTGCACCTATGCCATATAAACATACTACTGTATTTATACTTTATTAAATATAAGAACACAAACCTTGTTTTTTTATATACATATCTTGACACTATCCGGTTTTGTGAAATACCATCATCAGCTCAGTATACATCCTGAGGGGTTCAGAACCTACCCTATAATCAGGGGTAACTAGGTCATAGTCAATGTTGGTCTTGTACAAGCAGGTTCACATCTCACATTAACTTTCTTCTCAGATATGTGCAGCATCATGATGTTTACCGTAAGTGTGTCAGATAAAGTACATATGAACTTAAAAAAACATTGATACATGGCGGGGATCGAACCTGTACATAGTACAACTGCGCCACCGACGCATTTCATAAAATTTGAATAAAACACAATTATTAAATCTTCTTAATTATTAATACGTTTTTAAAACATGATTTACATGTTCTTGTATATAGCGAGTGCGTCACGCATCATATAATCTCTGAGCACACATATAGCCTTCACTACCTTCGTGCTCTGGTCCATCTTCTGTACATCGTTGTCAGTGAGATTCTTGTCATATGCCAGATAACCATTGACCGCGTCTTCCGACATCCACTGTGATAGTTTGTGCACATTGAAATGAGCGGGGTCGGGATTGGACGGCATCGGTGTCAGAGACTTCTCCCAGGGTGTGATATACTTCTGTTCTGAATGTAGACCTTCAATGTACCTAGTGATAGAAACAACATTCAAATAAGGTTGGTTAGACTTAAGTAAGACCTCCTTGGACCAGTGATTTGAACAAAAAAAATACTGTTACGAGTTTTAATGCTTCTACTGACGACATCTAGGGTGAGATTGCATACATAATTATAAGAAGGTATAGGATTTTTTTTTGTATATGCTTAGTGCACACATATATGTACATTAAAAGATTTTGAGCATCAAGATAGTGTTATTACTAAAACCATTATGTTGGATGGAATAAGTTCTGAAATGATGGAATAAGACTGGAAAGTATATACTTGCCTTATATAAGCCTCGGAGTGCGTGAGTCGCTGCGCTCTGGGAGGCGCTGCTACGAATATAGGCTCAGGACCTGCGCGTGCGCTCGCTGCGCCCTCTGCGCTGGACGTAATGCCGACGCCGGCGCCCGGCGACGGACTGTTGCGTGCCATTGGCGACATGCCGGATAACGATGCTAGGATTTTTACATAATGTTAATAACTATTTTAGTGGTTCCATTAGTAAATAAGAGTATTAGAATGGATTTATTTTGATATTGAAATTTACGTAAAAAGGTAAATTAAGTATGAAATAATAAAATAATCGAATTAAAATTTACTAAATTATGTTTTTGTTAAGAAAAAGTGAAAATTTAAGGATAATTTGATAATGCATGTGTACAAGTTAAAATACTATTGAAATAAAAAAAAAAACGTTCAAGCAAATTTGAATATCTTACCACCGGGCGACATGATTCCACTGCGGAAGTTGGTCATGAAAGTTTTCACTGGCTTTTTGCTCGACGGCACAAAGTTCCTGCACAACAAATAAAAATATTTTTAATCAAAATAAATTTAATTTACACTGTAATACAATAAAGTTAATTATTCACAATTTTAGTTTATCTGAAGTTTACCAACTATCAGGAATAAATATTTTAAAACATTTTTAACATAATAATAGTAAAATTGTAGGGAAAGATAATATGAAAGCTTAATTAATTTGCTCTTAAAGACGTGATATATTTTATAGACTTATTTTTCACTCCCACTGCTTCGACCTCTCTGTGGCAACCCCCGTCATTCTGACATCTCTCGAGTCTGCGCAGTGGGGAGACGCTACATCCTTATTAGTTAATAATTGCCTGAAATTGAGACGAATTGTTGGCACTGACCGACCCCTGTAACGTCATCATTGTCATGACCCTTTAGCTGCCCACTGCAGGACATAGGCCTTCCACAGTATGTGTGACGTCATTACATTTAAAATGTCAGTCTAAAAGCCGCAGATCGTTTGCCCCCTTCTAATATAATTAAAAAAAAACCTTGTCTATGTACCTAGAGCGCTCATGCACCGCCATGATCCTGCCGTTGCCCTTGTTGACGTGGAGGTCGCGCACGTGACGCAGCAGACGCGGGAGGTTGGGGAAGGGCGCCTGCCCATTGCGGACGCGCGCGCAGCTGCGCCACGCGCACGCGTACTCGCCGCTGGCGCCGCTGCCCAGCGCGCGGTAGTGCAGCTGCACGTGCCCCGCTGACGAACATGCAAACACAACGACAGGTTAACGCGGACGTTTAGGTTATGTAAAGGTGAACCGGACAGAGCGGAGATTGTACCAAAATGAAGTAAGAATCTGTATTTGTCATTCAAATTTATCGTCTTCTTAAGGTATTGAGATACAAAGATAATTACTCCTTTTTCGTTTACTTTTAGGGAAAATATGGAGGAAAATTAATACTTGTCTAATACATAACATCATCATCAGCCCCTGTCTGCCCACTGCTGGACATAGACCTTTCCCAATGCCTTCCAGAGTATGCGGTCTTCCGCCTTCCGCGTCCAACTTCCCGCCGTCAGCACTTAGTTAAAGTCTAAGATGTCATAATGTTCAGTAGTCTATAAAATTCTGAAACGATTTAATTAGTAAGCGAATGATATAAATTATACTTACGCTCCAATTTGTTCTTCTTTGTCTCAATAAATGTCCCAATCACTGGCAGCAGTAAACAAAAATTCACATCAAGTCACATTCAACAATACATTAGGAAAAGAATACATGCAAACTCTCAAACATATTTCAACTAGATGGCGTTATTATCAAATTAAACAAATAATGAACCGAGATGAAAATAATGCAAATTAATGTAATCAACATTTTAGATGGAAATCAAATTTAAAACACACAGTTAGTGACATTAAAAAGCTAAGAATAATATAGCGAAAATACACAAATACAATAATTGTATGATACATACTGTTTCCTCCATCTCCAATACAATGCTCCATACAATCGGAGAGATCCTCAAACTGATAGTCGCACGTGTCCCATGCGCATTCATACGTCATTTCCATAGGGGTCTGAAAACCAAACGTTTAAATTACATTTATAAGACAAGAACAACATATGCCTAACGAAGGCTGGGCAGATTGTGTATTCCATTATACTACTTTACATCACAATAAAAAAGCCACCCATCTGATGGATAGTTCGAGACTGATTGCAGGTAATCATCATCATCACCAACAGCCCTTGTCTGCCCACTGTTGGACATAGGCCTCAGGTAATATTAAAAAAAAATCACAATTATGAGCAGCTATCTTTTCGCTATTCGGGCAACTTTAGGTAGAAGTTAGCATGTGCTACCATACTACAAATTAATTAAAAAAAAAAAACAAAATATACATTTTCACAAAACAACTAAAAATAGACCGTAAACAATGAAACTTGACGTTTCTACATTTATTTAATTTAGGCATTGAAAGTAAATATAGTATATACGAACTGAAAAATTGTAATGACGTGTAAATATTTATGCTATCAAATGAAATGAGTACATACATGCTGCGCCAGCTCCCTCATCTCCTCGGCGAGTCGTGCGGAGGTCTCCTCGTTGCAGCGCGCGGCACGCTCCTCCCAGCTCTGCTTGGTGGCGGCCGGCAGCGAGCGCCACTCGTTGCCCACGATGCGGGATATCTCGCCTGGCGTACAGACATTATCGTCAGGTATATGAAGTTACCAATGACCTGTTGTTCAGACTAAGTCAAAATGGAAGGGACACGTGTGACAGAGAAATACATTATAAATACGTTTGTATCATCATTTAAAACTGAAAAGTTCCAAAATAAATTCATATAAAATGAGTAACATTGTCAGCGGT
>JAODUI010000017.1:2776720-2792541 GCA_027563995.1 Papilio gigon | reverse complement strand
ACTAAAACCCCCTCGGTGGCCATCCTCAAGTGCGATTGCGAGGGCCCCGGGATCTCCGGAGGAACGCACCGGGACCCCTTAACAAGACCATATATACTTACAAATTCGTAAGATTCTTTGTTAATTCTTGTCAATCTATGTCCGCGAAGTTTCAATATAAACGCCGTTAAAGAAAAAGGTAGAAACTATTAAATAATTTGGTTGTCACGTTGTTTTGTTTGTCTTTTATATTCATTTCTTGGAATATATCGTTGGACCAACGATTTGGTGCGAACGTTAGGAAGTCGTTTGATGCGGTAGGTATACTGTGGAAGGCATTGGGAAAGGCTGTTCAGTGAGCAGATAAGGGCTCATGATGATGATACAGTTTTCTCTATATGTTTGTAATACTATTGCCATATTAAACTTCTACAGAGTCCATTCATCAATCGAAGTGCTCATATTTCGTGTACGTTTAATTAATTTTCAATCAATGATTAATATTAGGTCTGCGTGTACACTACTCTATGCCGGCATCCATTAATTCTTTGGACTTATTAATTTGCATAATTAAGTTTTTATTAGACGATAATTTACGACATCTTCGCACGGATCTTGCTTCAAACATTTTAATTAATTAAATTTAAAAAGTCGTCGTTTTCAAAGCTATATAATAAAATAGAAAACTTATATGATAATTGGATGTTTTTTAGTGTATTGTGGTTCGCTCGTTACACGTCTGACCGTTTGTTTTACGTCAATTTATTATATTCTATTATGAGAATAATACGTATGTACGAAATTCTATTACAAGTTAATATTCTAAATGCGAAAATTTGAAATAAATCGATGTTTGTTAGCATCTAACTATGTAACAAACAGATCTAGATGAAATTTAACAATGTGATAGATTACTGTCTGAAATAAGATACATGTTTTCAAGTTTTCTTCTTTTAATTAAATGCAAAAATCACGGGAATAATTTTTTTTATTCGAGAAGGGGGCAAACGAGCCGCGGGATCACAAGAGCGATCATCGACGCCCATAGACACCTGCAATACTAGAGGAACCATAGGCGCGTTGCCGGCCTTTGAGACAGAGATACACTCGCTTGAATGACACTAAGTCGTTTTGTTTTAGAAATACCGCCGAGGACAGATTTAATTATATGATTGATTTTTGTACTGTAGCTATAATTACAAATATAATTCTTCTTCTTCTTTCTCCTGCCCTGGTCCCACTTTATGTAGGATCGGCACAACATGTTCTTCTCTTCCAGTCTCGCCTATCAGCCGTCATCTCAACGGTTACTCCTTTCTTACTCATGTCATCCTTCTCGCAATCCATCCATCTTTTCTTAGGTCTACCTCGACCCACATATCCCTCCACATTCATATCTAACATTCTTCAACAATTGTTATGCCAAAAATACTAAAGACTCATTTTTATTTAATTCAAATATTTATTAATTATATCAACTTCTACAATAATCGTTCAATATATTGGAATGACTGGATTCCAGTCTACGTCCGCATGATCGATAGTCTGCACTCTTAACCATAAAGCTATAGGCGCTTTTAAATATTGATCTGCCTTTGACATTCGAATAAAAATGTATCAAGCTTGAAATACCATCGGTGTCCTTTTTTTAAAGAACATCTGATAGACTTCATGTTGTTATACAAGTTTGTACACAATGTAAACCGGCGGTTATAAAACAATCAACTGGTTATTGACCGGCTGAAGTTCACTACCGTTCGTGTGTTTTTAAATTTGCATGCCACTGGCAACCCCGGTATTCGCACTTTCAATTACTTCACGAGGTCGTCGATATAACAATGTACATTACAATTTAGCTCTAAACGTAATGCAGCAAAGTTTTTTTTCCTTTAAAACAACGCAATGTTTGTATCAATGAAAGAAAATTGAGTGTACCTTTTTGAAACGTTTATTTGTGCATTGTCACAAAATATAAGGATTATATTATATTTAAAAACGACTTAACTCACCTGTAAATCGATGTCAGTACCGACTAGTTGCTAGCCTATTGTGGGCTCATCTTCAGAGTGAGTGGGATTGGTACTATAGCGCGTTCGCGGCCCGTCGCTTATTCAACCACTTAACCTGAGGAAGAGCTTCCGGTGGGCTCGAAACTAGTCGGTACCGACACTGATTTACAAGTGAGTTAAGTTGTTTTTACAAATAGTATAGTAAAATGTCTCTTTTTATTAATTTATACATAAGGACCATGACTATATTCCTTAGATTTCGAATATTCAGATCATCGGAGTTGTAATCATAGAGTTAATTAAAACGGGCACGTTTGTATCATCATATCATATCATTAATTCAAACATAACATTTTAAAATTTAATGACACAATTTCATATGTACGTTACCGGACGTTTCAGTGAAGGAAAACATCGTGATGCTGCAGATATATGCAAAGAAATTCAAAGATATGTGTGAAGTCAATGCACTGGGCCAGCGTTGACTATGGCCTAGTCAACCCTTATAGGATAGGCTCCGAGCAACTCGGCGGGGACGTGTAGTGAGCTGATGATGTTCTAAACGAAATCTATAGACAATAAATGATAGTCAGTGATACGCGTATATTTATTCTCATTTCTATTGAATTCGATTATACAGCTGTTTCTCATTGAAACTAATAATAAGCTATAAACATGTTCTGGAATTACTGAGTTTTTTTTAATATATTTGAGCCTGTCGTACCCTCTCTTTCGTTGTGGGAGTGTTAGAAGGAGACGAGTGAGGTATGGTCGACAGTTCAGAGACGGAATAGGGCGGGTTCAATTTTAGACAGTTGTAAAATCGAAAGTGGGAGCCGGCTCGTCTCGGGGGCCCGGCTTAATCGCACTTTAATAGCGTCGGCGTTTCACAAAGACGATGCGCTTTACCATTGCTTTGTGTCGGATATCGGAATGTTGGAAGCTAGTTTTGGTAAACGTGTCGGAGATTTAAGTGTGTGTGTGAATAACGGGGTAACCCGCGAATATGATATCTAATTTAGCTATATAGAAATTTCCCTTTTGCACTTTAGTTTCCATTGTTGAAAATTATTTGTGAATTTACTTCATTAATTAAAACAAACAGACAATAACTGTTACTACACTATTAGATTTTTGTTAACTAATATTTTATGTAACCATTACAGATAATTTTAAAAAGCTTGTGTAAAGATATTGATATGGCAATAGTCGTGTAGGGATTGGAATCTACGACCGCTAGATCGATAATCCGTTGCCTTAACTATTGATCTATTGGCTATCGAATAATATTAAAGATACCTAGTAGGGTTAAAACTGCTTGAACTTTCCACTGCTCGTTTTCAAATGCGCCGAAATGTCTTTCTCAAAGACTTTTTGCCTTTCATTCAGAAGTTAAGTTATTCATGGGTCGGCGATTGATACACAATTATGAACATTAAGATAGAGAGATGTAAATATTATAGATGGAGATAAATATTAACTTCAGTCAACCGGTGACCATGGCACATGCAACTGTGCCGTAATAGTGGGAGAGGTTGATCGTGGTAAGAATCCCGTTTCTTACGAACATTATATTAGTAAAAACCATGAAAGTTTAAAATTATGAATAATAACTAAACTATGTTTGTTTATATTAGGGGGCGCTATACCCCGCTCTGGAAGGCATTGGGAAAGGCCTATGTCCAACAGTGGGCAGACAAGGGCTGATGATGATGATAAAGATACACCACTCTCGTACCACTAACGTGTTGTACAGGTTACGGTTGGGTGCATTTATTTCTTTATTTTTCTTTTAATTTAAAAACCGAATCTTTATAGAATAATAATGTTATGATTAAGTATTCGTTATCATTTAGGAAACTCTTTGGTTTAAATTTGGTAGGAAATATCGTCTTCTGCAATTGCCAATATCAACGAGCAGCACTGTATCAGCAAATTTGGATGGCCGATTGTTAGTATATCACCATACTGTTTTAAAGAAATCTTCCACTAATAGACTGTTTCAATGTCCGTTAAATGACCGCGAGTTCAGCAGTATGTATTCGTTAATTCTAAATTAATTGAGGTTATATTTGTGCGTCAAACTTTTTCTAATGTTTTAACAAGAATACATTTTTCCGCCAGATGGCATGATAAGATTTTTTGTGACGCTTCCAATGTTAGAAGTAATACTGTCCAGTTATATTTTTTTCTTACAACAAATAGTTAGAATGTTTTAATGCCAGCACGTCGAATGTTTTAAATTTTTTTTTCAAATATTTGCAATTTATTCTTAAACATCATTTTTAAGTCATAGATTTTTTAATATTCAAATCTTTTCTAAGATTTCAAAATACTATTAGATTCCTTCAATTCGCCGGAGATGCGTCCGAACACCCGCTGTTAGTCATAACACGGTACGTGACTGCCGACTCTTTGATATTTCCGACCTTTTTACTCTTTACCTTTTTTGTCTTTTTTTTTAATTCATTTTCGTGGCCGGTTACAATATCATCCGGCGGCTACCGGGCGATCCAAAGGGATGTTATAATTTAGTTTTATTTAATGCAAAATAAAAGTGTATAGTATTGTTGAGATTTATTGGTTTGAGGGTGGGCAGTATAAGCATGTTCGGGAGGACTTTTGTACTTAAGAAAATTGCGCGAATTGACGAACGTAATATACGTGATTAAAGTTTGCGTAGAGATATGTTTCTTTTATTTTAAATTTTATTTGAATTTCGAACAATCGGTGGCCAGTAGCAAATAATAAATTAATATAGTAATATAAATATAGATAATTAGGAATTAATACCTTGTAATCTTAAAAAAAAAGATTTCATATTACGTATCTTATTAGAAATCCAATTAAAATGTGATAGACCACAATTTGTTTGTTTCAGAATAAGAGTAACAAGTTTGTTGTTTACTCGTAAAACGTTGAAGTTCAAATCTTATGACAAAAGTAAGAAGCAAATATCGACCTTGCAGTTAAAGGGTTCATAGTGCCGCAAAGAAAAAACCTATTAAAAAAGGCTTAGTGTGCGACAGAGAGGTGAGATGAGCGAGCGAGACGGCTGCGGCGAGTACAAAGCGGGCGGTGAGCGCCAAAGGCGTCGGCGCGCGCGCTAATTGGAGGCCGCGGCGGGATCAAAGCGCGCCGACACTGCAACGTTTATATTAGGCAGGCACTCGCGCCGGATTGATTAATTTCCACCGCGAGATCCGCGCGGCTCTCGGCAATTACTACAGCCTTTGTTGTGAGATCACTTAGTGCACCTCGGACTGCATCCTGACCCACTCGCTGTTGTGGACTATTGTAATGCACCTATGGGATGCTGGACCACACGCGGATGCATTTGAAAATCAAACGAAAATCGAACAGTCCGTATGTCACATTTGCAAAGTGTTTCTTAAACTCATTCCTAACTAAGTACTAACATTGTCAAATAAGTATAATCAGAACCAGTCGCAGTGTTCATCTTACAGAAAATCGCCGTGTTCCTTGCAACGGGATAATATTAATTAGCAATAAGTCATGCACTTCAACCGACTTGCTTACAGACACAATTAAAAAGCTGTGTACTATTGATAGTTTTGTCCTTGTCATCGTTTCAATACATTCGAAACGTTCAACACCGCTAGATTCCGCGACCGTACATAGTATGTTCCAGACTATATCCGAACACACTAAAGCTACAGCGAAATCGATTCAAATACGCATTGTATAGCGGGGGAGTTAACTGATTTATTTTGTATGGCCCGTAACCAAAGGTGCTTCAAAGAGCATATAACTTAGATTTAAGCCACAAAGGCCGCGCCGCGTGCACAACGCAAGTTACCGACGTCGCTGGAGTGTTGACGTTAAGTCCGATTCCCTACGCCTCGCGCCATCTAGACGACGGTAATACAACCTACATACATCGGACCACACCCCTATTACAACGCCATAAGGTAGACATTCGCTTAGATATGATGTAAACTATAAAATTGTAGATTCAATAGTTTGTTGGCTTGCAGACTTGAGAAGATTTCATAGAACAATTATTAGATTATTCATATGAATATATTAGTATTATTTTTAATGTACTTTGAAGTTTATTTTAATATATCTAATTATTTATTTTTTTAACGCGGTAACTATAACAGAAATTATTTCAGAGTTCATGCATTTTCCATGCACAATTTTTTTCCTTTTTCTTATGCGAAGTGATGATGAGCACATAAACAAGAAGGTGATGTGATTAATTGGATGGCTATAAAGATAGGGGAAGATTTAAGAAGGTGTTGATTGTGTGAAAGAAGATATACGTACGTGTGAGTTCAGATATGACGGCTGCTGGAGATGTATGGAGAATACTGCGATGATTTTTATTACTTTACTAATATTTCTTATACCATTCAAATTAAGCTTTAAACTTGTGTGTATGTTTTGTGACAGTCGAATGGAATCGAACTCTCGATCACGTCATCGGAATTCCGTAACATTAGGCCATTGGCGTTATTGTAATTATAACACGTTTAAATATATTCACAAGAATGTAATTATTTTCCATAATCAACGTTAATAAGCTGTAAAACTTTGAATAGAATGCGAGCGTGTTAAAGGCGCGGAGGTGCCGGTTAGGAGGCGACGCGTTTCTAATTTGTAATGAGAGGTTGTTGCGTCAAAATAACATCGGCCTCAGAAAACGAAGACAGGAACCGCGCGATACCATCGGACCCCGGGCCTCGATCGAATGGCTCAATCTTTGACGTAGGGTGCCCATAGTATATTTCCATAAAATAATTTACGCCATATTTTAATTTACAAAACATTTGATACATCAGATATTCTAAGTTATACCAAGTTAAATAAATAATAAATCATTTAGTACATGACACAAACGGTACACATATTTGAAAATGAATTAAATTTACACATAAACATTAAATTTACAATAAATAATATGTAGGTAATTATAAATAACGTCTCTTTATTTCACTTTAAGTTATTAAAAAAAACACACAAAACAAAAGTGCAACGCAAAATAGAATAGAGGCTGAGAGTCCGTAGATATAATAGTAAAGCGCCAATAGCCTAATGGTTAGGGGTACAGATTTCCGGTTACACGGACGTGAGTTCCAATTCTACTATGCAATGTTCTGTACTATATCCTAGGACAAGCGTACACCTTAGTTGAAGTGGTAACAGTAATATAGTAAATGAATAAAAATCTACTGGTTTAAAAAAAAAGTAAACGATAAACAAAACTATTTTAACGATAATAATGATTGTAAAATATTTCCTTATACTTACCTATAATATCGTAAAAAATAATTAAAATAATATAAAGTAAAAGGTTGATACAAACAACGGATCTAATATTACAATAAATCAACTATCAAATGAATAGGGAAATAAAAAAAAAATAAAAAAAAAATCAAAATATAACATACAAAGCTATAAAAATCGTGTCATGCCACATGTCCCTATTAAAACAATTAAAACCATTACTAAACACGGTCTAGATTGTTAAATTAATAAAAAAAAAACAATTAAGGCCTATCCTTTGTAACAACACCTTGGCCCATCACAAATACCAGTTTATTGCTTAAATGTTTCAAACAATTATGTTACAAAATTCGCCTTAATTCAATTATAGTTTATCCTTGAATATTAAAAAGCCTGGCGACTAACAAATTAGCGAGCATCGATTAAGTTTCGCGAATCTAACTTCGGTTACCACTGACGAGAACATACAAAAACATATGGACATTACACATGTCAATTTATAAATGTCTGCAGTGAAACGGCAACCGTTTTTTTTTCTATTAGTCTTGTACTGATACGATAGATTAGAGGTTAAACTATACTGTACTCATGCTGGACTATAATTATAATAACAACGTGACCATCAGCAAGAGGTCTTATCACTATACTCGGCAGGAATGCCACACACAACCCTAGCGCATCTGCTTTCTATAATCACAGTCAAAAGGCAACCGTACCCATCTCTTTTCTGCAATACTCCTGAATTTGCTACACCGGAAACGAAGGCGATAACAGTCTGTTAATTGATTCGCTAAAATAATGCCTTGTTTATAGTTTAGTTTTGACAGTATAACGCGTTTACGGTACTGATGTAATTATTTTTTTATATAATTAAGAAAATAAACTACTAAGTCGATGGCGCAGTTACTAAGTGATTGACAATACAGAACTCAACTTGCTAGGTTCGATCCCGTACCAATGTTTTTTTCGATTGTCGAATTTCACATGTACATTATCGGACATTCTTACGGTGAAGGAAAACGATGATGTCTGCATAAATCTGCGAAGTAATTCAAAGATATGTGTGAAGTTAATACATTAAGCCTACGTAGTTGACTAAGGCCTAGTCACGTAAAAAGAGTAGGCTCTGAGTTCCTCAGTGGGAATGTATAGTGAGCTGATGATGATAAAACTACGTCATGAAAATATTAACGCGAAATGCACACCTTCAGTGTCAACTTATGCTAGTCGAACTCCCCACAACATAATCCGCAACCCGTACTCTTAACCATTGGGTTATTGCCGTTATAATATGTACTATATGCTGTTGCCGTGTAGCAACAAGGCAATTTAAAATATAAATACTATGATTACATATACCTTGTATATTTCTACAAGCGACGGTAAAAGCTAGCAATCATCTACTTAAGAAAAATTACGACTACAGTTGCGTGCGTTGCTAACTAGCCTTGTCGCGGAGGAACTGAACTTAAGACTTCAAAGAAAACTCAGTTCGTATCTATATGTACATAGGCTATTGTATAAGTCCAACCCGGTCCCTGTGAATTACGTCAATATTAATTGATGATAGAATTAATTCTGATGATGACCTTATTCTTTTTCAAGGTCAAGATACTTTTATATTTATCACACAAAATTGTTGATGATGAAGATGATGACGTCCGCAGTGACGTATCCAGTAATGGCGAACCTTGTTATCTCCGGGAGTAGTATTTTAGGAAAAATTGTAATTAAAAAAAATAAAAATTTCCAAACCAGGATATTAATTTAATTCTAGCTAAAACAACAACTGGTAAAAATAGTAAAGATTACTTGATGTTCGTGAAGCAGCGTAATATTAGCCTGTGTTTCTCCCGCATACATCCGATAAAGTCCGTCAAAATCGGTCGAGTCGTTTCGAAGCACCGGAACAAACGCGAACTTGCCGACGTCAATAGTATACGATAATCAATTCTAAGTGGAAGCAAATGTAATTCTTTGACTGTACATTTCAACGGTACTCCTAAACTAGAGGGCTTTAACAAACGAGCAACTTTCTTAAACGTTGGCAACGCATCTGTGGTCCCTTAACGGATGTCTGGGCATCGACGACTTAAGCTCCTTGAAGAAGCGAAAGGCAATCAAAGGCATCGGTAGTTCATCCAGTATTGTACGTCGAGGAGTGTCGATCTATCTAGTGATACCGTAACTAGTTTGGCCTCTTATTAAAAAATAATTTACCCTGTATATTTTTAGCAATAATAAGTTCATATTTAGAACCAATCATTCTGGCATATCCAAATTACTGTTATTATATCGTAAACTGTAAGGACCTTGACGAATTGGATTTCGAGATTTATTCGCAAAAAAAAATTACTTCGTTTTTGCTTTGAAAAGTTTCGAATAAATGTCAGCATCTGTTATATTAATTAAAATCATATTTTTCTTATTAACTTATTTGAATCATCAATATTTATATTATAAAGCTAAATAGTTTCTATTCGCTAATCTCTGGAACTTGAATACCTTCATTAAGACTGGAACATAAAAAGAGTCCCTTTGTGTAGATTTAACATGAACAAAAGTCATAGCTGCTACACTAAGTTATGGTTTGAGCAATCATTACTTAATTCCCAATAACATTTATAGTAATTTCAATAATTTCATTATGAATCATGTCTTACGCGAAACTCCACAAAAGGTTTTACCAGATGCGGTCTTTTGAGATGCCTTTTTTATTGAGAAGATTGAGTTCAATCGGAACCGGTTCCCTGCGGGGAGCACATGTTACACGCCGCCGGTGGTCGCCGCTCGTGTCGGAACTAATTGTGAGGCATTAACCTGATTATTGCGTACATGAATGTGTTTAATAAAAACGATAGATGGCGTTATAAGTTTAATAGACGATTTTGATTATAGCATCGATTGGCAGATATACGGGTGTTTTGGTTGTAATTTGAAATATTCAAGTGGTAATTTATATAGCAAACGAGATTTATTACAAGCTACCACTACTGGTACACATTCTAAGCCCAAATAAAAATTTATTTTTATTTTTTTTTGTATTTGATAAATTTTAAACTGAACTACATCATTGTAATTATTGATATAAACAACCAGGACCTTATTAATGATACTTTATTCTGATTTCTTTTTGTTTTTAGATATATTTAGACCTTCCTGATTGTAATACTAAAAAAGTGCGGTCTTAAGAGCATCAGAAACTGATACCCATGTAAGGACATCGTCAAATGGTAGTCCGTGGTCTGTGCTTGTCCCACTGGATTATGTGTGTGTGTTGTTTTGTTTTCACTGTTGCTACTATTCTTTTAGTTACAATTTTAATAAGAAAATATATGGCTATAAGTTCAGAAGAAAACCCTATTGAAACGTGTTGTCCCGCTCATTCCCTTTGACAAAAACAGAGACAGCAATATGCGAGTATGTAATATGGTGATGAGATTGAATGCGGATGGATATAAAGGTAGAGGAAGACCGAAGGTATGGTTTGTTTGAAAGAGGATATGCGTGTGTTCAGCTATGAGCTGACGGAGATGTATGGAGTACTGTGACGTCACTAGATAGCAATATTCTTTATAAAACTACAAATACAATCGTACTACATCAACGAATACAGAAGCAAAAGCTCACAAATGACCGGAACGTAGAAACAAAATGGCGGTTAGTTGTACGTCAAATTCAATCAGAGAGTGGCAGCCGCGTTTAATTAAAGCCGGTCTATTACTGCTCATTACGTCGCCCCCGGCCCACTGATTAGTCAACTGGGGTTACAATGGGTGCTATATTAAGACCAGCACACATCGAATAACCGCCGGACACAATAATCGATCTCATTGCAAATTCTTTAACACATTTGAATAAGAATTTTTAATACATTTGGTTTAAATTCTATTGAGATTTAACTTGTTTACTAAGGGATTTAGTGTCGTTCCCGTGGCCCGCTAGGAAGAGGACTGGAGATTTAATTGAGGAAAGCTCCTCGTCCCTTTCCGGGTATGTACGCGTAATGTATTGCCCTCTCTGAAAAAACGTTCCTTAGTGTAGATTTAATGTGAGAAATCTATAATGAGGGACAGCTTAACAAGTGAGCATCGTTATAAGGATGTGATCAATGATCATTCATATAAGAACAACCAACAATACAACTAAATAATCTTTGCATCGATTTCAAAGATTGATTATTGGCTTCGACTGTTCGGCTATTAACTGTGCCACCGTATTGCCGTTTTATTTATGGCAAGTAGGGGGCGCTGAAGGCAGTTTTAAGAGCGATGATTACGAAAGCGTTCGATGGTCACTACCGAACTCGATTAGAAAACGGTTGAGCATTTGAAGTGTTAGGTTTGGACTTTTTTTAATAATGTGGGTGTTTGAATAGAGCAATGTTACGTCTACAGATCTGTTAAATTTAATTTTAAATTTAGCATAGACTTAGAATATTAACTAGTGGAAGACACTGGCCACTTACGATTTTTTGTATTTAATACCGCCGTTCACCGAGTCGCCAGCGACATCTAGTAGTAGAAAAAGTCTTTATATTTTCCTTATTAATCTTTTTTTTTAAATCAGCCCTAGCCTATTCAATTAAAAAAAAAAAAGTTTATTTGTAATACAAATCTTTCGGCACTGGGTACCCGGTCACTCGTCTCCTAATTTGTTTGGAAAGTATAAATGAATACGTTTTATACTAAAAAAAAAAAAAAACTTAAGTGGCTCTCCGATCGCTGCATGACTTTCAAAATCATTAGACATGATGTCTCAGTTCACAAAGGAGCCATTTTGTTGCGTATTGAAGCTTGCTCCTGTCAAGAGCGACGTACAACCACGTTCGAAAATGTTACAGTCCGACAAATACGTTCATAAATTCTTACAATAGCACATTAGCGCCCTCTGTCAAAGTTCAGATCTTAATCGTAGCCATCTTGTCTTGTACATTGCATATTACGAAGACCTAGTGCTGACAGCAGGAAATCGTTTGTCGGAAGCAGTACCGCATACTGTGGAAGGCATTTTCGTTTATAAAGTAATAGTGATTTTTTTTTAATGTACCAATATTATCAGGAGTCAACCAGGAATGGTTACAAGAGAAGGAAAAGCTTGCCGGCGTTTGGACTAGAAATATGTTCGCTTTTACGACCCAAAGTCATTTGTTTGTCGCATCAGTGTAACAGAAAACACTTTAGTATCTAAATGTACAGTTCAACAACGTCTAAGCTATTTATAGACGAGTTTTAGCGATTTATTATTGACACAAATAGCTCATTGATTTGAATTATGTCTGTTCGAGGTGTGTTGGGCGTACGTGAATTACTATGTTGGTACTTCAAATGTATCATATTATAATTTAATATAATACGTACAATCGCATACATCACGCTTGTCTTAATGCTTAGATATGTTTGTATTAATATTATGAAAGTCAAATTTTGGATGGATGCATGTTCCTCATCATTCATCATTAGCCAAAGGTAATCCACTGCTGAACGTAGGCCTCTCCTATCGATTGCCACGATGACGAGCCTGTGCCGCCCGCTTCCAGTGCACTCCCGCAACCTTGACTAAGTTAGCCATCATGCGGGAGGCCTACCAACGCTGCGACGACCTGTCCGTGGCCGCCATTCCAAGGCTTTTAGACTTCATCAGTCGTCTGTTCTGCGAGGGATGTGACACTGGATGTTTCTAGTTGTTGAATATTGTTGATGTTAGATATATGATTCAGGGTGAATGCTATTGGTATTAAAAGAGCCCCAGATGGACTCAAAACTAATCGGTACCGACACCGATCTACACTTGAGTTAACCCATTTTTATAAGTGGCATATTGTAATCTCTTACATTTAAATAATTCAACTGAAATTATATATTAAAGTATAACATAGTACCTTTTTGTAGCGTTCTAGTCTAAGTTTAAAATCTGGCATTAATCCGATCTAGTCATTGTTGTCAAAGTTAATGTAGTTACGTCTAAAACACGCTTTTACCAAAACATTAATGTCCCAGTACACCGCATTAAGCTCTCGACCGTTATAATGCACCCGAAACAGATTTCACAAGTCTTTTGTGTCTGTAAGAGTAATTTTAAAACGTAGTTGTTAAAGTTTGCTGTCTCATACAAAGTAAATCTTCGTGACTTACTGTCGATGGAAAATACTTTTTTTTTTAAACGTAACGGTCATTTAACGCACGTTAACTTCACAAAACGTAACTGTTACTTAAATAATTATTTGAATATTATTTAATTACAACATTTATTTTATGCGAATTTTTTTTCGTTTAAAATATTAACAGTAAATATTGAATACATTTTTAATAAATAACCTTTAAAATCAATACGTAATATGATTTTTATCAAAATATTGCACTAAAAAGTTTACAATACTCGTTATTTCATTTTTTATTATTCTGTGAGATGTCAACTGGCCGCCATTGTTCTTAATTCTAACGGACCAATCAGCGATCAGAACCCGCCATGGTTAATCGTGCAGTAAAATGTAAACATAATTCAATTAAATAGTGTTCACTCTGTTTTCTTAACGTTATCTTGAATTATCGCGCGTAAGAAATTGAAACTAATAAATTGTTTTATGAATTTTTAATGTAGCGTAGAAAACATTCTAAATACTAACGTATTCCTGCTTTACTTTTATGTTACCTAGGTTATTTAAACGCACTATAGTACAACGCTAGACTGACAAGGATATCTATAAAAAGGCACTAACGTCGTGAATTGTCCAGGTGGATCGACGAGTTAGTGCGGACGGTAGGAAGTCGTTGGATATGGAAAGCGAAGGACCGCATACTGTGGAACTCATTAGGAACAGTTTAAGTAACTTGTTTAATTGAAATCTCGAAGATCGGAGGTGTACTGTGTGAAAGAGGACTTAGGTGACATATATGACGGCTGATAGAGATGTATGGTGTATGCAGTGACGTCACCACGTGGGGAAAAGGATAAGTTGATGTAACCTCAATATGACGCCATGTTGCAATTGACATTCGCACAATACTAATTGTCGATATTCTTCGTTAAAACTTTTTTTTATTTTTTTTCCGTGTCATGTCAATAAAGGAATAATTTTCGAGATCAATTCAAAATTCGAACGTTTTTTTTTTAAATTTCGAGTAAAAAGAAATCGCGTGTAACGATACAGGAGACGAAAAAGTCGTGACTGCGTGCATGTTGATATATTGTTTGCGAGAGACGCCATTTTTGTCAGTTCCTTTGTGATATTTATTGGATTATCATAATGGTTTCGCCGTTCGAAATGTTTCCATTGATGGAATTAATTACGAAATTTAACTGCAAACGGCAGCTGATGTTATTTAAAGTATTTATGTATTATTAATGTAATTAAAAAAAAATATTATTTGCGATTTTAACCGGATGTGAAACTAATTTTTGCACATTACTTTTCGATTAATGGAAATTAATTTCAAAATTATTAAAATTTAAATAATAATTCAATATTCAATAAAGGTTTATTTTAATTAATAATAAAACTGAATTTAAAATTAAACGATTTAATTATAAAAAAACAGATTGTAAATTTACGTTCCATTTTACAAAACATCTGTATGCATAATTATTATTGTTCAAAGAATATGAAAAGGGCGACATATGAACGCGTCTGTTGATGTTACTGACAGTATTACTCTATTAGTTTGAGTCCTCACCACCGGCACTAAGTATGACAGTCAGCGCCAAAATGGCGGAAGTCAAATTAGCACAAAACATTCACGACAGTCCTGTCCATGTATATAGATCAGTTTATTTTTTAAAGTAACAGATGTTTTCTTTATCTATTGGCGTATTTACTTAATACATAAAAGCTCAGGAAACCTCCCTATTTCAAATGCAACCTATCAATTATCAAACACACCTGACTACAAAAACCGACAAACCTTGGTAGGGGCACACAATTATTTCGAACAGACAATTTAAGAACAAAAAAATGGAATTTAATCAATTGGTTAGGGACGTGTTATCTAAATCAATATCTTTTAAGGGACAGCCCTTGAAAGGTGTGTGTTCGTTCTTTTGTTTATATGTTTTTAAATTATCCTAAAATACAGAACAATGTCATCGATAGAAACATGACACTGTCTTTAATATGTTATTTGATATTTTTAAGTATTGTATATTTTGAACAAGTTTTATAAAACAAAATGATTTTAGTGATTATTCAATTTATATAGAAATTACAGCGAAAATGTATCTAATTATTTTACGTAAATTACTTTGATACATTACGTAAACTGAATAAAATCTAAAAAGATATGATAAGATCGAATTCAGATTGTTTTAGTTCCGCATATTGTGAAATTAATAAATAAAAAAAATACAAACAAAACATTGAATTCTTATAAAAATAATTAAATGAACTTCTCGTGGTGACCTTTTGGGGATGCCTACGCCCAGTAGTGGGCTACATGTGGCTGATATGATGCTACTATTTATAAAACGGCTCAACTCACGTGTAAATCGGTGTCGGTACCGACTAGTCCGTAAAAGGGCTTCTAATAAACCGGTCACAAGTCAAATATCTTCGGTGGAAATTTTACGTTCGATGGCAGCTCCTGT
>JAODUI010000017.1:2651503-2672490 GCA_027563995.1 Papilio gigon | reverse complement strand
CGGTCCCTGCAAATGCTGAGCTGGCTCCTTTTGCCACACATTTGTTTTATTTTGTTTGTTATTTGTTTTTTTTTTTTTATATTTCTCTGTATATTTGTGTGTCAATAAATCTGTTTCTTTCTTTCTTTAGTGAGCTATCATAATTTGACTACCCAAATGATCTGATAACTTCATCGTTCTTCTCATAACTAGGGAGGCCCTGGAGTGGATCTTGAACAAGGACACGTGTCTGTCCTACACAAACTTGATACTCAGTGGCGCTCTTGAGAACTGTCTGGTTTATGCGGGTCGAAAACGAAACGCAGAACCCAGGATAGAGGGAGCCAGTGGTGTGGACGACCTATGCACGGGGAATTAGGACATTAAATCAAGTAATGTAGGTTTCGAGTGCAGACTGAATATTGATGTATTTCCGTCCTGCTCACTCTTTTTGGAAAAGACAGAGACGGCGTGAGTCTATACGAATGTAACAAATCGAGTAAGAGAGGTTTGAATGTGGAAATTAGCGGATAAAAGGAGTATAATACGATCAAATTAAGACGGCGTAAAGACAATATCGGAATGGTTTTACCACGAAATGATAATTACAACACAAGTGTACACGGCGCGGGCAGTAAAAGACCGAAATGAGCAGCCGGGGGCAACAATAACGCTTGTTTTACGATCAATTTACTTAATTCCAAGTTTAAAATCCTGCGCCGGAGCCGAGATGCAATTCTTAATATAAACACACGGCCATTATAAAGTTTACGATGTTAAGGCGACTACGTTTACAAGGTTAATTGCATATATAATAGTAACACTCAATTCTAGGCTAGCAACAATTGTCTCGTGTTAAAAATCTCATCATCATCGGCCCAATGCCTTCCACATGCGGTCTGTCTTCCGCCGCGAACACAATATCACTTCTCGACTCGACAGACCGATCGGTTCCATCCGCACCACCTGGATGGCTGGCACTCCTCGACTATGCGGTTCTCAAGCCATTTTCTGCCACGCGCAGCCGCGTTGTGGACCGATCTGTCCTCGGCGGTATTTCCAAACCAGTACGACTTAGAGTCCTTCTAGAAGCGAGCGTATCTCTTTCTTATCTGATCCTCCAGTGTTGCGGACGTCTTGCTTCGACGACCACCTTTGTGATCCCGTCGCTCGTTTGCCCTCTTCTCTTATAAAAAAACAAAACTTCATCATCTTGTAAAACTATCCATCATCAAGAATCGAAAAATATAAATAGAACTGAAACATTATATAAATTAATCGACTATCATTTGCATCTTAATTCATTAAAAACTAACAGACGTTTTTAAATGTCAACTTAGAAAAATCTTCGCCTTAACTTAAATTATAAAAATTACTAACTCACGAAGCAGATATACAAAGTTTTTTTTTTTTTATTTAAAAGTCAACATCTCAATTAGGACTACGCATTGACAACTCAATTCAGAAAGGTACGTATTTAATTGCAGTTCAGATTGGCACAACTTGAAATTTTATGAATAAATAAACTTAATGGTCGGAATGAAGGACTTTCGCGATGCGGTTCTGCGAGGAACATTTATTTATTTTTCCACAAGACTTATAGAATTAAATAACATTGAGTGTTCAGTGTTCCAATCATCATCATCCCTTGTTGGACATAAGCCTTTCCCAATACCTTTGTTCTAAGTTTGTCATCGCCCTGCCCTTTTTTCTACTCTACCATACATCTCTGACAGCTCATATCTGAACTCACACTAACGCATATCCTCTTTCACACAATCAACACCTTTGGTCTTCCTCTACCTTTATAGCTATCCACATTCAATCTCACCTTATTTTTAATCGGAATTGTTAAAAATTTTTGTTATTTATTTGACGTTGGAACGTAAAAAAACATGAACAATTTTGGATTCCCATTTTCTTTACTTTTATAACATAATTTGTTTACAAGACCTAGTTTGAAAATTAGATCTTAGATTTTAGGCCTTATTTGTAAATTGTTGAAACTATAGTAGAGTATAAAGCTGGTTTTTAGTCTAGAAAAAAAAAGGTACGAAAAATTATTGTCAGATTTCGACTAATAAGCGACATCTATGATGTAAAAAGATTAACTTGGACATATTTATATCGATTACAGACTTTTTATGAGTAAGGTAAATAATTAAATCACATCCCATTCTTTTGTTTTGAATGCTCACAAAAACAAAACTAAGAATTCTTTTAATTTTCAAATAGGTAGCCGCTATCATTCGGCAATCTCGTTCTCATAATAATAAAAACTTGAACATTAATTAAGATTTTCCTTTTTTTTTTAAAGTGGGTGTAACCGGCCAGTTACCTGACAAATAACGTTATTGTGTTCTGCCAACTTATTAAAAACATTTAATAAAAATATATAGCTCAATAGCAAGCTTTATGTCTATTGAAATAAGAGTTAGAATTTTCAAAGGAATGGTATTATTATTTTTGTGTTAATTTATTACGTTTCATCTATACCCTTGTTTCGGGGATGACGTAGGCCGTAATTAAAAATAAAAATTATTGTGATTGCTTTTGGCAAATTGCAAATTGTTTTTAATAAATCATTTCATGTTATTAATTTGAAATGGATTTTAGACAATGGTGACTTTTTTTCTTTTTATCCCTCCAAAATATTTAAGAAGAAATTTTTGAAGTAAAAATCTCAGTGGCCTTTGTATTTTGACATTGTTTAAAAAAAAGAAATGACAAACGTGTGACATGGAAATTAATTCATTAATAAATATATTTTTAGATACGTTAAAGGAAATTTAGAAAAAGTAGAAGCTATGTACAACTAAACCAGAAAATCTATCCTCATTTTTAAATCATTCTCGGTCTTTTACGACATCGTCCTCAAATTTCTGGCACATCACTACATCCGTGACGTCATTAGCGCGCGTTAATTGTGTCTGTCACATGTCACCGCGCTGTCAGTCAACGGTCAAACACGGTCATAAACGGAGACGTTTCATTTTACGCATGTCGTTTTTCCATTTAACGGCTCAATATCTAACTTTGAATATAGAAACACGGACTGGGCAAAGGCAACGGAGGAGCTCTGAGCGTAGGGCGGTCAGATATTAGGGGTGGGCAATCTTAACAAAAAAAAATAATATATTCAATATGGTGCTTAGACAAGGTTGGCTGGTACACACTACATGGTCTTGGGTGTACAGACATCAAGACTAAAACCGGCACTGTAAAGAGGGGTCGTTCGGTTCAATCAGTTCTGCCAATTTTCTCTTAGGGTTAGATAAACATGACGTCCATATGTATACCATGTTAATATTTACATAAAATAAATATATCTTTATACAGATATACTGAGAAAAGATTTTCCTTCGTAATTTTTTGTTCGTTCATCATGCTCTCACAAACAGCTTCAGTACCAACTTAGAGAATGACATTATTCATTTCGACATTAGACACTAAACAATAAAGTTCTGTATTAACAGATATGAAAATGTCACTCATTTAATACCATCATACATTGACAGTTCGGTTGTCACCCGAAGTAACATAATATCTCACTACATCTGTACATCTGTAAACGCATATTGTTAAGTAAGTCGAGTTAGTTTTTTACTTTGTAAACAGAATGCAAGCTTGACATGTCCTGTCTCTTAAATGTCAATGGTTCAACAGCTCTATAAGCAACATTTAGGTGACGATAGCTCGACTCGTTTACGAAATCTGTTCCTAATCGTTATAACTGTAATGAAAAGGGATACTTTCAATAAAATTAAATTGCTGTAGTTGACATATTTATATGGTTCTTATACCAATATACACTTAACTTAACACGTTCGTTGCGAAACGAGGTCTAAATAATCCCTAATACAACTTCTCTGTGTTGCGAAGGGAATAAATTTGTTAAAGGAGGTGAGGTCTAATGGACCGCATGTCGCACTAACGTCCAATCACGGAACTGGTCGATAACACCTCGTGACGGATAGTGCCCAAAAATTGGTACCGCATCGAACGTGTTAAGTACGTATGCACTTAACAATGTCTATTTGATATTAAAAATAAGCATACATTTATTGCCATATAGATATAAAGTATATACAAGAACGTATCATCCAATTAAATATTTCAAATTGATATTAAAAAGGATTTGTTATTTATAATCGAAAACTGTTAAAAATAGGTCATATAATTGTTCGTAGTTGTTTGTTGTCGAGCGACGGTGGCGCAGTCGTTAAGCTTGACCAAACCGGATCGAAACCTATACGTCCAGATTCGATTTCAATCTTGTATCAATGTGTTTCGATTTTCGAATTACATGTGTACATTTATCTGGCATTCTTACGGTAAGAAACCGTGATGCGATCTGCAGATATGGGTAAAGAAATTAAAATATATGTGTGAAGTCAACCCGCACTGGGACAGCGTGGTTGTTTGTTCCCTAGTAACCCTCAACTAGGTTAGTCTTGGTGCCTCTCGTAGACGACGAAAACAAACTGGAAGGCTTAACGAAATCGCATCATCATAAAAAAAGAATAAACAGAATGAATCAACTGGCAGGAAAGATAAAACATTTGTAATTATAAATAAAGAAAAAAAATGAAACAAACTTATGTGAATTCTGGCAACATTCGACAGATCTTTATGCGCCCTTTCATTAGGAATCCAAAGACAAAAGTGATGTTAATGATGGACGGATCTGTATTAAGAGGAAGCGATACATCTAGTATTCTAAGTTTAGAACAAAGAGCTCTTAGCGGGGGCGCCACTCGCGCGCTTTTTGTCAAAACGGATGGATATATTTAAGCCGTTTCACTAATGCTGTTAACACGTCTTAATAGATGTTGCGTGCTGGGTTTACATGCACTAAAAAAGTTTAAAGAGCATTTAATAATATCTATTTTCCTTTGATGTATAGATTAAAAAAAACGCGTTTCACATAGTTATACAACTTACACATAATTTTAAAACGTTTGTGGTAAAAAGAAAACTGATTAATGCACTAAAAAGCCGTTTATTACACAAGTAATCAACAATAGTCTATGAGTATTAAAACTGGTTAAAACTTTATTATAAAATCAATTAGCTGATTTTTTAGCTAACGTTATACGAAAAAAAAATATTAAAATTGCGGACGGCAGGAAGTCGTTGGATGTGGAAGCAGGGCCGCATACTGTGGAAGGCATTGGTGAAGACATATGTCTCACAGTAGGCAGATAAAGGCTGAATGAAATGTCTAGTTTTTTTTAATATGTTATAGTGAGGAAGGAAGAACCAGCAGTGGGTAGATGAAGGTTAATGATGACAATGACGGTGATAATTAAAAAAAAAACAATTATGAAATCGTCTCCTTTTTCTTCTTAACACTTATATAAGACAGTGTAAACCAATCTTAATGCACTCCCGCTTGTGTTCACGTTAGTAAAAAAAATCCCGACGAAATAAATAGTATTAAAACGTTGTATAAAAAAACGTCGTGTTTAAAACCGTCGATAATTGGGCGGCCGCTGGCGGAAACCGAGCGATTAGTGGCTCTTAGTACACCTTAATGGCTTTTGTATAATTAACACTCGGATTGAGACGTTCGGGTGCCGGTCAATCGATTCACATGTCAATTGTAAATCGATTTTCGATTCCGAGTATATTCGATTGGAAATTATTTTGATAACGTATCGATTATATCGTATCACCACATTATTATTAATTTGCATTTATTGTTGTGTAAGTTATTAGAATAATTAATATTCGGTATTCGGTTAGAATTCAACTTGAACACCTTCCGTGTATCAATATTGTAGTTACAGTACACTTGCGAGATAATTTTGTAGCATTGTGTATGTTATAAAATTTGTTTTTTTTTTAATATCATAAATAACTTAAAAAATATTAGAATGTTAGCTTTCGCTCGCGACTTCGTCTGTGCGGAATTTCAAAAAATAACTTCCAGTAGTCTATTTATTACTTCATTTTCATCCTGATCTGCTTAGAATGACCCGACCAAACATCCATCGATTGTTGTTCGCATTAATGAACCCGCCTTTTCCTTATGTTGTGACGTCAGAGTATAGTCCATACGTCTCTGTCAGCAGTTATATTTTTTTTAATAGTATCAGATTTTTGTTACTTCACTATTTCTTTTAAAATTGCCGACTAAGCTCTAGGCTTGTGCTATATTTAAGACAATAGTCGAATGGTGGGAATTTAACTGTCGACCACGTGGTCGGAAACCCGTGCCCTTTACCAATGAACTGTACTGTCGTGTTTGTTACTTCCTTACGCATACCCTCTTTCACACATTCCATACTTTCGTATTTTTTATAGTAGAAGGGGGTAAACTAGCGACGGGATCATAAAGGTGGCCGTCGACGCCCATAGACATCCGCAATATTAGAGAAGCAGATGCGTTGCCGGCCTTTGAGAAAGTGATACGCTCGCTTCTTGAAGGACACTAAGTCGTACTGGTTTGGAAATACCGCCGAGTACAGACCATTCCACAACGCGACTGTGCATGGCAGAAAATGGCGTGAGAACAGACCACTTGAGGAACCAGCTATCCATGTGGTGCGGATAGAAGCGGTCGGTCTCTTTTTGTATGCATTTTTAATATTATTAATATAGTAAGGATTAATTCGGTGCCTAAGTAGTCAGAATACATTAATGTCTAGACGTATGCAGTTTCAAATTTATTATCTTAATTACTTTATTAAGCAATTTAAATCACAGACAATTTCATTGACAAAGCAATTACATTCAAACAAGTTCTAATTCTAAAGTGTCATGCTTGCTACACAGGAGGGAACAGTGCGGCAGAGCAGTTTATTAAGTACCTTGTGTTACATTAATTTTATACTATATGTAATTCCTGATCATGTCATATACAGTATATCCTCCGTATATCTCTATCAGCCGTCATCTGACACTCTCTTACCCATACCCTGTATGACACAATCAACACCCTCTTCGGTCTTCTTTGTAGCTTCATTCTATCCTTCCGTCTATCGTATCCTATATATGTACCATATATATGTAATATGTAAATATATATAACTCTGTTAAACGAACTTTAAGAGTGTAGTAGTACGTGCGTTCAAGCAGTGGCAGTACTGAACTGTAAAACTAGTCTGTGGCACTATTCCGTCCTCGTGTGAAAGCCGAAGTCGTAGTTACCTTATTCGGCGGGTCCTCTAACGAGGTTCGCCGGGCCGAGGGTGGCGGGCGCACGAGGCAGTTAGTACAGCCTGATGTCTCAATACCTCCCAGTACGCCAGCCTATTATTTCAGTCCCACACGATGCGCTTCCAAATGGCCTTTTAATATGGAGATGGTTCTTATTAATTAGAACTTTAGTTGACGTTGTATTGCCGTTAGTTAAAGCTTGTGTACTGTCCACTTATATAGAGAATAGATTATTAACAAAATACGACGAAAACATATTGCTATCTCTCTTTTTATAACCGGAAGGAACGGGAAAAATGTATATCTTTAGTGTTGTTAAAAAAAAGAACAAAGAGAAATGGGACGCACGTATTTAGCGAGGAATTATTCGAATCGATTGTATGAGATTTGTGAGTGTAGTTACCGCTCAATAGATGGCGCTGTACAGACACCATACAAATTCGTGCTAGGTTAGAATGCATAGTTATGATTTTATTCATTTCAAGAGCGTTAATCGTTAGTATTTAAAACATTGACAATCAGATATACGCATTCAATTAAAATAGCATAAACGTTAGTACCAACGCTTCCGTTCGCGGTGTTCCACCTAAAAACTACAGTCGCTTGAACGTCTCGTATGTATTGAGTCGACGACGTGAACACAATAGACAATAGTATGCAGTTTTTAAATATGATTGTGAGAAAAATTCGGTCGCTTAAAGATGATAGACGACTAATTGATTTTAACTATTATCCCGTATTTAATGCTCGTTAATTTGTGAGAAGGGGCGGAGTTTGCGGATATTAATTTTGTAAGTGGAACACCGCGAACGGTTACGAATCTACATTCTTTGAGAATTATAGGTCGCAGTTTACAGCTAAGAATATTAATTTATAATCGTACAAGTCGATAATTGCCGTACTTGTTTAATTGCCGTCTGGTTTTATAATTTTAAATTATTAGTGCTTTTACAAGCGTATGCTTGGGGCCGGCAGAGCGGGTTCTTAAGAGAAATTGCTTTGATGAAGTTGTTAATCTAAGTTACAATGGTTTTATTATCGATTGCACTGCGGAAATCCAACTTTAAATTCAATTTCTTTATTGAATATTGCTTTAAATATAGATAGAACATGTTTTTGTATGACTTTGCGTGATTTAAATTTACCACAGCCCTCATAGACTAATGGTTAAGGGTAATTTTTCCGATCGCTTGATCGAGAATTCGAATACCGCTATTCGAGTATTGCAATTGCAGGCCTATGTCCAGCAGTGGGCAAACAAAGATGATGATGATGTTAATGACTATTGTAAACCACATCCTAGTCGAAGTCTATGTTAGTTGGTGTACTAATATTAGTAAATTTACAAAAGTTTGCTAACATTTTAACATTAAAAGTATCTGTTTTTTTATATGACAGAAAAAATCCTAATTAGTTATCAAAGTAGTAAGATTTTGTTCATCATCATCATCTGCCCTTTTCCCTGTGACAGTCGGCACAGTATGTACTCTTCCATACATCTCTGTCAGTCATATCTGAACTAATATACTTTACATGTGTTTGTTTATAAATTTAGTAATATTGTATTGTAAATTATTTAAATATTATATGATTCCTTCTCCATACAATCCAACCGTCTCCTATCCGGACTACACAAGCGTGGTGCACCAAACTGTGCAGTTTGTGTCTTTTCATGCATCTATTTATGTCGAAACAACATATAATCTCTCCGAACTTTCTCTATTCAAAATTGAACTGTATCCACAAACAAATAAAAGCCGTTTTACTTAAATGAACATCATTTTCTTCAGTTACTACGGAGCATGTTTGCAAATTTTATTTAATTTTAAATGTGTTCTTAATGAGTTGTGTTAGGGTTGAAATTTACTTGACCTTGTATAAGACGAAGGACGTTTCGTATATGGATTAACGATTTAGAGATTGTAAATTGTGTTCCTATTAAATCGACTTAACAATATTGTTGTGTGCAAGTGATTTAAATTTTATTTCTTTAATGATAAAGTTTCATTTTGTTTGTATTGTGTGTCAGAGACGTGGGGAAGGTTAGTTCGGAGACTAGGTGGTGTGAGGTGACGTGGATCGCTGGAAAGTCGCGCTGTTTGCTACGGTATCGCGCACCATCACAAGCCAGGGGTAAGCAAACTTCGGCGCAATATAACATGATATTTTTTTCTATTAAAACTTTCGTGAGACATTTCACTAAACTACTAATAAAAACGGCTTAACTCACGTGTAGATCGGTGTAGGTAGGTTTTTATTAATATTTTTTTCTATTAAAAACTAGTAGATTTTTGTTAATTTACTAATATTTCTCGTAACCATTCCAAGTAAGCTTGAAATTGCTTGTGACAGATACAAAAACGAATGGTGGAATTCGAATTCACGACTGTCATGTCGGTAGGCCGTACCCTTCACCATTAAGCTATTGGCGCTAAATTTAGTTGTTTTTGTAAACGATATGGTACGGGAGGCCAAATAATGAACTTGACTTTGGTTCTAAATAATTTCGAATTACAGGACTCCGGCACTGACGCGTCTCGCATTATAAGGACTTAGGCTACCCACACCATTGCTGTTGCTATCCTGAATTAGTATTCTTAACAACATTAATAAAAATGATTTGAGTAAACAATTTCTACAGTCACTTAAAAGTGACCTTTGTCAATAAAATAAGTAACATACTGAAAAAAACCAATGTAAGAAATACACGTAAATGACGGTTGTGTGTGCGGATGGGGAAATACCCCTGTATTCATTTATATAATATATGTTTTACATACAAAAGCGTTATTTTCCTCAATACTTTTATATCTTTAGTATGAGTGATGGAGTCAGCAGTGTTCTGTTGCATGGATAGCCCGGATAGTACTACCAAGGTCACACAGAAGATAGGGGTGATGTATTAGGCGTTTTGTCTGATGAGTGTATAGGATGCCATGTGATGTAATGATATGTTGTGCGAAGGGAATAACTTTATAGAAGGTGGGGTCTAATGAACCGCGTGTCGCACTAACTTCGTCACGGAGCGGGTCGATAACACCTCGTACCGCAGGGACCGAAATTACGCAAAAATTGATGTCGCAGCGAACGTGTTAAGGAAGGCATCTCCAAATAAAGATGGTTAGGGACGAAAGTCGTTTCGTAATTCCGGCGAATTTGACTGGCCACTTATTTGCTACTTTATACTATAAAAAGTCATGTAAGAATTAATGTTGTGATGTTGACTAGTCATAACAACGTCCAATTAAATAAATATTGATGGTCGTAAATAAAAAATACACACAGTCTGTCATTGCCGTTTGTTATACATCGATTTGATAATTAAATACGTCCGGTACGTATTAATGTTGAATTATATTAAGATATTTTATTACTTCTTTATAACCTATAAAACGTTTAACGCTAATGCGCAGTCACTTTTATAACATTGATAACTGTAGTTTCTTTTATGCCGAAAAAAACTATAAAACATTTTGTATAATCTATCGATAAAATTTTTACCGTATAACGGAATCGGGAACTTTTATAGTGTTTTTAGTTTTAATATCGTTTCATTTATGTTATTAAATTTTTACTAATAAAAAGTTGATTATGCAAGACTAGTATAAGTTGATGTTTAAAAATATAATTACATGAATATAAAAAGCAAAAGAAAATATTCTTTATTAAATAAAATTCTGAAACAATATCGTCAACCGAATCGAAAATTTCGTTAAATTAAATTCTATTTGAATGTTGGCAACCTCTGTGAGGCATGTGACGTCACATCTGCCGCTTCACATCCGTCCAATCAGCAGCATTATATGTTAATAGCCTATTAGAATACGCTGCGAGACTCCTTCGCGCCGCGGCTTGCACCATTCTATCTCAAACACAATTACAACCAGCCTAACTTGACCCACCGCGCACCTTGTGCTAAACACATTCGATAGTGTCACTGTCTCTGGTTGCTAGAATGGAACATCAAATTTGCTTTTACGTATTGTTTATATGCAAATAGCTCTTATTGCAATGGAATAGAGTTTAAATAGAATGTGTTGTTGAGGTATATTTCGCACGGTGGCTTGTTAGGAGCGGTATACATTGTTTTTCTGATTTCTTGTTACTTGATCCTTTGTGTTACTTACCTATTAACTGATGTTTTAGTAGTTAGGTGTTTAAGAAGATATACAAATAAACTGCATATATAATTTAATGCAGTAATTATCATCGGCATCATGTCAGCCACACATCGCCCATTGCTGGGTGTAGGCCTACTCCAAAGAACGCATTGACGATGGGTTTTCGGCCGTCCACGAAAAAATAAATTAATCATACTAAAATAAAATACTAAGGAGAATCTGTTAAATTAAGTTTTTAATTACAATATTAGCGGATTTTAGTAAATTTACTAATACTTATTTTACCATTCTTCCTAAGCAAGAACTTCCTAGGATTTGTTTTACAATAGTCGAATGGGATTCGAAATCTCGACCACGTCATCGGTAATCCATAACTTTAACCAATAGACTATTGACGATTTTAGTTCATTGTTAACTGACAAAGAGACGTTAATTAGTCACTAAGGTAATCGATTTGAAGATTTAGAATAAGACAACTGTGTGAAGGGACTGTTTTATCATTTAACTCTGAGTGTGTCAATTAGTTTCTTATCTTTTATGTCTTGGATAAAATATCTCTATTTATTTAACGGCATTAAATCTAACCATACCTAACTCGTAGCGACGTCACAGTTTGTCCTCCATACATCTCTATCAGCCATCTTCTGTCACTCCCTTACGCATATCCTCTTTCACGCAACCTTCAGTCTTCCACATTGTAGTCAGTAACATTCTAGATAATTTCTTGTTTATGTAATTATTTCGAAATTCCAAATTTAAAAATTGTTAATTTGTTTCCTACACTACTAATTTTTTTTTTAAATGAAAACGTCTCTTGTAATAAATTAAAAACAAAATAAAAAAAGCACCGGTGCCATCGAGTTCCTAAAACATGGTAGCGTATACCGCGCGGTGTCTTTGGTCCGGTGAGATAAGATCTCTTCCATAATGTTTCAATTAACCAGTAGCCAGTATTTATAGGGGACACAACCGTCGATATTTTACCTGCGTTCTACGGCACGAATTAAAAAAAAAAATACTGGATACCTTATACCGATATAACGTCGAACTTTATTAAATCGGGAATTTCCGAAAATTCTAATCTATTAATGATTACAATCTTTGATGACAATGATTGTTTTTTTTTATTGTATTCCGTTTAAATAGAAAAAGAAAATATTTAGCTTCCTAGTGTCTATAATCAAATAGTACAAATTTAATTTGATACAGTTCCCAGTTTCAGATTGATCTAAAAGTTTGAACCTATTTATCAATCGATTGACAATGCGTTTATAACGCTGATCTGATGATGGAGCTGGAAGATGGCCATAGGAACTTTGTAATTAAACGACCAACCATCTAGTTGGGCCAGTTTAAATCGTCTTGACAAGTACTTTGATAAGAAAACCAAACTAACGTATTATAAAATCGGATGACAAAAAAAGTAAATACATGGTTAGGCTATTGTGCCTATTTGATTTTAACGGTAGTGGCGCTGCTGGTAGCGATTAGCGACAGTGGCGAGAATTCGAACTAATAATAGAGATAGAATTAATGGTCACTTACATTAATACGAGCGTTTAAATAAAAGCTGTTATTTCCAAGTACTTCACATTTCTTAAGGTTGGGGTCTCAAATGTCACAAACATGAAAATACTCCATGAAGTTTATAGTACTTTGCTTTTGCCTGACCGCATTATACAATCCCAATTAGGCGAGATCCGTAGCCTTTCGGCCAGTGCTTAAAAAAAAAAAACAAAAGAGCTCCCTCAAACCCGCGCGGCGTTGTCATTTGTTTATTTCTCGTTGAGAGAAAAAAAGAAGCAAATCGCGTATTACTCGAATTAATTCAGCTGTAATTGGATTTATGGGTCCTCCGAGGACGTATTTCCAAATACTCCATTATGTTGGGCCGCTAATTATGCCGCGATCGTTTATTTCAACTGTATTTATTGTTCCGACGCCATTTTGATTCGAAATTAAGTGGCATTCGTGCGATAATTAGCGATTATCAATTCTTTAAACGTCTTAAATGTTAGTGTGGCAATTAAGTTCTTGTGATATTAAACTTTCACAGCTTTCTACTGTACTGCTACAAACAGAGACTAAGAAAAGTTTAGGATTCTTTACAAAATTTTTCTACGAGATAGAAATAAGTTTTTTTTAAACAAAATAAGATAAAACCTATAAGTTTGGAATGTCTACCTAAATCCTGGAATAAGTTTTGCAGATTTTTTATTTATAATTCTATGTTTTAGAGCCTTTTTAATTAGTCAATGTAACTATAGGTAATCAAGGACAGGACTTTTTGGTCTTTTATGGATGGTTAAAAATGTCTGGGTTCGTGTTACGTCGTGAGGGTCAGGTTATAGATTGTTTGCGTCTTCATGTTGTTGTTTGGTTACTAAATTTATCATTTTTATTATAATTAGTTATTTCGTCGTAATAAATAATGTTCAAGTCAACGTCACGTGTCAATTTAAATGAAAGCGTGTGAACAATACGAAGTTTAGGACATCGTAAATCTCGAGCGGGCGATGTCAGCGGTCTAACATATTATTATTTTGATGCTATTGAAATGCCATGTCTGTATAATATATGTCCGGACATATGCGATGCTTTACTGTAGGGTGCTCGCTCATTTTTAATATTACAGAATTTCCCATATTTAAGGGAATTCATTGGTCTGCCCACTACTGAACATAGGCCTTCCCTAATACCTTCCAGTATGTGGTCCTCACCTGCATTAAACGACTTCAAGCGTAATGAATAATATCAAACACAGAGTAGATTTCAATAATTCTATTATCTTTCGAAAGCTACATCACCACTGAGTAACCGTAGACTATATTTAATACTAGATTTTTTTTTTATTCCGCGCGGAAGATGTCGCTGGCAACAGCTCATTTCTTTTTAAATTATGAATGGATATTTAAAAATGTAATATTTATATTGCATCCTGGATGACGGCGGCCGAGGACCGATCGTTGGGAGAGGCCTACGGTTAGCAGGGGGCGACGTGTGGATGATATGATGAAGATGATGATTTCTAAAAACATTTGAAATTTGTAAAACTAGATAACTGGCAGGAGATGGCGCAGGATAGGCGACGTTGGCGTTCTCTTGTGTCGGAGGTCAAGACCCACTTCGGGTCGCTGCGCCAGCGGAGTAAGTAAGATAACATAGTAAGGCGACAGTTAACTTTACATTATTGCTTAGCGTAATCTCAATGAAGTTGAAGTTTCGAAGTACATTATCCAAGTAAGTCGAACTCTGAGGAGCCCCTATCACGGCCCGTCCGAGGGTTTCGTGACGGCGATCGAGAAAAAAAAAAAGGTAATGGTATCGAAGCGCCATATCTCGTTATTATTTCGGAAAACAATAGCGCCTGTATTGTCACATCGAGCGCGCTCCATGCAAATAATCATAAATAAATAAAAATAAATATGAAACTTGGACTGGGACGTCTTCTTTTGCCCCGAGTGTTCACTATCGCAGATATAAAATTGCTTGGAAGTGACATGACTACGCTATACACTCTCATTTATATCATCTGTCTACCCACTGCCGTACATAGACCTTCCCCAATGCCTTTCACAATATGCGATCTTCCTTCCGCATCCAATGACTTCTCGCCGTACTGTCATCTGTCGTGTAGGAGAACACCCCACTCGCATAATCCCCAAACGTGGCCACCATTTCAGAACGTTCCTCTCCCTCTTCATTTGTATGTTAAAAGATAATTTTAAATTGACAATCCTATGTTTAAAACAGATATATTAACATTAATTTAATGATTTCAGGTATAGAATAAAACAGTCCGGCTGTCGAAAATAAGGTGAAGGTTCTTTAGTAGGAGAAATGCCTAGCGGAGGGAGTAGATTTACTTATTTTTTTTACGCAAATTGTGACCAATAGATACGTTCTTACTTTATTATTAATATATTTGTAGTTTTGATTTCGTCTATCAATCGATTCCATTATTCAAACATCGTTGTCCGCAACAAGTTTTGTCCAAACAAGGGCTCTCTGTCCGGCCGGCGCCATGTTGGATTTGTAACAAATGTCGCCATATTGAAAATAAACTTACAAAACGGAAAGCGTTTGCAAAGCGTGCATCCAGACTATTTACTAAGACGTCAAGGGAGAAAAGATGTATTATGTTTAACATTATTTACTTTCATAACTTTCTATAATTTTAATACTTTAAATAATAAACTTTGTCAGTTCAATACAAGTTTGTATTTGAGTCCTTCGTATACATTTAGCAGAATCTTCTTAGATGGTGTACTATTCTAAGATGAATTTATATTGTTAATAACATTACTAATTACGAGAAATTAAAATATTAAAACTTTCGTGAGACATCTCACTATATTACATATAAAAAGGCTTAACTCACTCACACTAAAGTGTGAGTGACGGGCCGCGAATGCGCTATAGTACCAATCCCATTCACCCTGAAGAAGAGCCCCCGATGGGCTCGAAACTAGTCGGTACCGACACCGATTCAAACGTGACTTGAGCCGTTTTATAAGTAGTATAATTACGAGAAATTAATTCCGTACGTTTTTTACAAAACAGCAAGATGTTTTGTTATACAGGGCGTGCTAAAAGTACAAATAATCCTTTATAATACTGCAACACTAGGACAAAAACTTATTTTTACGTTTATTTTTAATTATTTTGATAGTGTTACAATATTTTTATTTATTAGTGTTGCAGCTGTGAAAACGAACGTTTACATTTGCGTATTTAAATACAATTTAAGGTTGATATCCACTGCAGTATTATGTTGTTTCTATTGAAGCGGTTTAACGCGGTAAGCTGTCATTCTTATCTTTGACATCGGTTCCGTTCTTTTAAGTGCATTTGATAATCTGTATGAGAGCTTTCGCACATTTAGTGGTAGCAAAGGAACTTAACACGAAAGCGCCCGGTAAGTGGGTCCCGTATGAAATACATATGTTATCGTTTATCACTATATAATATAATATTTATGTATTAAGATGATATAACTATGAAGCGTTAACAGTCTAATAGTAAACGACACTGACTACCGATGTATCAGTCATGGGTTCGCATCCCACCATTCGAGTTTTGCGGACCACGTGGAACGCAAGCTTTAAATAGCTTATCTGGAATGGTTACAAGAATTGAAAAATTTGATTAAATTTTTTTTTTTGATTAGGATCTTATATCACTGGCTTTAAGCTTTGATAAGCTTGATGTCATTACATTTAAAATAGAGTAAATAATCTTTTAGATTTTTCAGCGACCTTCAAATGTTTTTTTTTCTATATCTAAGTTCGGAAGTAATTTGAGAAGTTTCGAATGAACGAAAGTGTCCAACAGTCCGTTATACCTGTAGTATTCTTGTGTGAACGTAATTATGTAAGCCCGTCGGCGCTTCTTAAAGTTAATCTCTTGTAAACACAAGCTAACACATCAGAGCCGCCGCCACTTAGCTTTGTGTAAATACCGACTCTTTTTTTGAGATGCCCTCCACGACTCTCACTTTACTTGCACTGCTGTGTAACATGGCGAGTTCAAAACTAACTATCGTGGTGTTAGAAAATACGTGTCCTTTCTTTTTGGTCAAGTTCGTCTTCATCATGCAGCGCCCTCTATCCTCATCTTATAAGACTACATAGAAAATAGTATTCTGTACAGATCTTAGTAGGATGTTCAGAAACGCCAAGATGATTGAACTTGTAGCGATGTAACTATCGAATTTGATGAATTTTATTACAATTTGTAATTATAAATTAATTCATATAAGTGTTTACTATTTACAAGTCGAAACGATCCTGTTTTGTTTTGAGTAAGTACAAAACTTATCTAAGTTTTTGTAAAAAAATGTATATATATTTTTAATTTAAACACACTAATAAATCATTTAAATTGTGAAATTCTTAAAGTAAACTAAAAGTTAAACTGGTATAAAGGAAGTCGTCGAGTTATATTTGGGACGTGTCGGCACTTACTGTGCAAGCGCCTTTAGCGCCACCACCTTTCATCTCACCGCCGGTAGTGACAACTTTTTAAAAGAAGGCACTTTTTACAGACTCAATTGCCCATATGGATAAATCAGATGCTGCTTAAAAACTACTTGCTTTACCCGATTAACTGTTAACACTTCAAATACTTTTTAGTGCGTAACACCTTGTAGGAGTTTTTTTTACGAAAAATAAAAGCTTTTTTCTAATCCACTTATTAAAGCTTGTTAGAAGATATCGATATATCGTATCAACGCGACATAGAAAATTTAAGTTTGCATTTTTTTTTTTAAATAAAATTATACAAAAATTGTCAAATTTATAATTAATACCAGTTTACACTTTTCGAAATAATTGACTGTCGCATTTAGGATGTTAAATGGTTTCTACGTCTCTAGTAACGAACGACTTTGAATGTTATAATTCTTTTATAAGAGAAGGGGGTGGGTGGCGGGACTCCAAAGGTGGCCATCGAGACTGACATCAATACTAGGTGAACTACAGATGTATTGCCGGCCTGTGAAAAAATGGTACGTAATAAGTGTTAAATTTCGTAACATAAAACTGATGGCGCCTGGTGCGATTAGTGTAGTCTCTATCGTCGGAAACCAATGGAAATATTTGCACACCTTTGTAAAGGTTTGCCGTTACTATCTTCGACTATGAATAAACGGACTAGGCAAATAGATCCTGTAAATTTCACAGGTGATGCAGCAAAGATGACGATTACATGAAATGTAATTTTTGTAGATAAAATATTAGTAGATTTTTATTAAAAAAAAACTTCCGTGGTTTATACTAACAAAATGTTTCTAAGAAACGACATACCACGATTAGCATCTTTGAGCTCTCGTTATTTCGGGACAAGCATGCGCCATGGTCACGGCCTCACAGAACTACTTATAAAACGGCTTAACTCACGTGTAACTCGGTGTCAGTACCGACTAGTTTCGAGCCCGTCGGGGGCTCATCTTCAGGGTGAGTGGGAACGGTACTATCGCGCGTTCGCGGCCCGTCGCTCACTGGCCGTGGCCGAGTTACACGTGAGTTAAGCCGTTTTATAAGTAAGATAAGTATTAATTGTTATAAAGGTTAGCTTTGTATTTTATATAAAGCAGACTGAGAATATATTAGTTATATTATCATGATGAATAAAGCAATGTATAGACAGTTGGCCGAAACCGCATAGGTTAGGCGCAGCACCAATAATACGCTCAATTAATTAGCTGGCCGTGCGACGCGTTCGATGCACTTACCTAATTAACGTCCCAGAACCGGGCCAACAATATTGCTGTTATTATAATACCACTGGCTGCCGCTGATTGACTCGCGCACTAACAATGTAATCTAATTGAGGTAATGACCGCACCTGCCAATACTAAAATATTCAATGTTCTAAATTCAAATAGGGGCTTGTTTTTTTTTTTAATTTCATTAAAATTATCACGCAATGTTTTTGCTCATTTACATCTTATACAAGCACTAACAAAGTATGCACTTCATTAAATTCTGTGTTCATTTTAAATGTTTTAAATTTTATAATAATAAACGACTTTTAATAAAGACGTCATATAAAGTTTGCATAATACATTAATTAAAAATAATTACTGTTCTTAATTTTGAATTGTAACCATGTAATGTTCGAAAACATTTTTTAAAATGTGATTTAAAGGTTACTACTTAATTTATTTTTTGGATAAAGCAAGGGCACGAAAATAAATCACCAGTCTTTTACAATAATTACAAAACAAGTAAACAAAAAGATTATTACTGGCTGTATTGTTAATGAACCTTTGCCTTTCCTTTAGAAAAAAAAACTGTAAACGTCACCAAAGTTTAAAAAAAACGTATTTCAAATTTCGAATGCTCTTGAATCGTTTGTATTAATGGTGTTGTTAGATAATAAAAACAAGTGCTGTATATAATGTCAATAGGTCGGCTCAGAACAGCGAAATTTAAGAGGAGCGGGGAGCAATTTAGCAGAAATTTTAATAATAAGTCCCCGGTATTTCTATTATAGCGGGCGGCGATCAGGTGGGGCGCCGCGAGGGGTTTAATAACTCACGATTAGCCTATTGGATTCGCTATGAATGTTTGCTATTTTTTCTCTATTGCCCCGCTGCACGTTTAAATGAAACGGAAATTAAAAATAGTTTGTTTGCTCTCATAACAGATATCTGTTATTAAATTCCTGGATTAATTAATTGTCCGTGCGCCCGCGAAACTTGCCAGACACGATAATGAAGATATGTTATTCGGAAATAACTGAAGCCCTGTTCACAATATTATGTACGTCTGAATAATCAAACACACTGACATATTGTGTTATTTGATTTTATAGTTTTATGGAAGTTTTATGCATACCTTTTAACGCGTTCGCCACGAAACGAGGCCTAAATCATCCCTAATGCAACTTCTCTGTGGTGCAACAAGGAAAAACGTGTCCTTCTCTTCCTGTAACTTTGTTAAAGAAGGTGGGGTCTAATGGACCGCGTGTCGCACTAACGTCTAGAAATTTGTACCTCAACTTTGCTTCAAGTTTTGCGATGGAGGATATCTAAAGAGCGTCAGTGGTTCAGTTGTAAAGCATTTGATCGGATCGGACCGTACTCGACATTTTCGATCCCAGCTTCGACCCCCGCCATGTACCAATATGTTTCGCGATTTTCGAATTTAATACGTACATTATCCGACGTTCTTACGGTGAAGGAAAACATCGTGATGCAACCTGCACATATCTGCGTAGAAATTCAAAGACATGTGTGAAGTCAACAAAGGGTGATGATGATGATGATATGTATGGCGTTTTCACGCGTGTTTGACTTCGTTCAGAAATAAAAAAAATAACAATCAACTGTACTTAATCTTTGTAATGATCCTGCATTGGAATATTTACTGTCTTTTTCTTCACTGTTTAATGTTAAAATTAAGTTTAAAAACAAGCCAGTATTTATAACATCTTACCTACATTTATGTTATTCATTAAGTTAATATCTAGGTAATAGTTCAACTTGTCTAAGTGGTCTTTTAGTGACTAATGAGTCCCGAAGTCCCAATTAAGGGGGTCTTAGTTCAAAGGGGTGATCGACAAATTGCTGCATCTTAATTCTATTTGACCCACGATTTATATACTTGTCCACGGAACTAATCACTCGCTATCAAATAAAATGTTAGCACTTTTATCAACAAATTAAATATAACGGAAAAAATCATATATTTCATACTAAATTAAATTATTATTCAATTACAATTTTTTGAAGAGCACGATTTGAATTAAACGCATTCGCTACATCGCCCACGCCATTTTGTTACGAAAATAAATTATTTACGTAACGGCCGAGAGAAACGTTCGCTGAAAGGAAACACTATGAAAGCAAATTTTATTATGCTTTATGGCAACACTGATGCTGCGATAAGACAATCTCTGCTCGTTCATAATTTAACAGATAGTGGGGACGTATGATTTATTGGCGAACTCGCTCGCGTTGTTTATGGTTAAAGATTTAGTTGAATACATTGATAATTTAAAAATAGAATACAAACAATTGATATCTAAAGTCGGTATTAAATTATTAAAGAAGGCATCGAGCTCGGTATTAAGTCATTGTTAAATATTATCTCTGGTATGTAACATATAATAAGATCGACTAATTAAAGGCTAACACTTCGAATTAAACTATTAAAACTTTCGTGAGACATTTCACTATATCACTTATAAAACGGCTTAACTCACGTGCAACTCGGT
>JAODUI010000017.1:2595891-2606744 GCA_027563995.1 Papilio gigon | reverse complement strand
GCAGTTCGCGGCAGGAAGTTTCGCGAGAACCGGACCGTTGTGGAATGCCAGCCATCAAGATGGTGTGGATGGTACTTCGCTGTCTGTCGTGTCGTCCGATGACGGAACTCAGCGGCAGGAATTGTACCAAACAATTCCTGCCTTAAAGAGGTATATTACATTTTAGTAACCAACAAACTAGATTAGATTACTGATTCCCAATGACATCCGAATAAGGTTTTTAACGTCAACTGCCTTTAGGCTACAGGGGGACATAGACGAGAAATATGGTCATGTGTAAAAAAGCATTTTAATTCTACACATTTCAGTACATATTAAAGCAAATAAAATGTCATATTTCCTTATTTTAAAATCTTGAAATTGATGTTTAAATTATTATAAACCGAACAACGTATTAACCCCTGGCCTATTATGTCTAGATCTCTACTATTAATTCTAATTTTATTTCTGATTTAAATGAATTTATTAAAAAACAATTTAATCTTTATAACAGCTTTTAGATCTTTTGAAATGTTAATATTATGTATAAATGGCTATAACAATAAAAACTGTTGGAATGCCTTAAATTGTATCAATAACATAAAATTTTGGATAGCGTAAAACGATTACTGCGATGGCCATGTTTAAAAAGATTACCAGGACAACTGAGGTTGCACCTTGGACTGTGGACCTTTTTGCTGACAAGGCAATCTTCCAAAGGTACGATATTCTTTTTGACGAGTTTTGACACACTATAACCCTCTCGATGGCCTCAAGTGGAACTGAAGGGGGTTCCAGGATCTTCAAAGAACGCACCGGAACTATTTTGAACTGTGGGTCTGGCAAGGAAATTACGAGATTTGTGTGCATATATGGCGAGTTATCCAGTGACAAATCTCATACAAATATTGACTTATATTGTCTAAGGTGACTAACAACAAACGGTTATACTGACACCAATTTATACGTGAGTTAAACCGTTTTATAAGTAGTATAGTGAAATGTCTCACGAAAGTTTTAATAGCTTAACAAACGGTTGTTTAAATTCGCCAAAACAGCAAGTCTTCACTGTCCCTAGACATCCTTTCATGCCGATGTGTGCTCTTTAATTAACAGAGGGTTGGTCATACAGAAAGAGGATATTTCCACTTACGTATGCGTCCCTTTCTCCACCAAATTGATTTTCCTTCCTTTCCTGGAAGGAAAAAGGGGGGACGGTGTAGATTATTAAAAGTTGAACCCGTCAAAAGGCTAAAAACTAGTTCCAAACTAAAGTTAATCTATGACAATTCACATAAATGACACTAAACATACCTTTACTTTTATATAACAAATAATTTCTAATTTTTTATGCGTTTCCATTAAAGTAATAACCATAATATGTAGAGCAAAAACATTAGTACATTAACATATTTAATTTATACAGTACTCGTACAGTCTATAGCTGCTCTACGTCTAACGGTTCGAGCTGTCGATAATTGGCTTCATTTACGCCATAACATTTGTATGTTTTTTATTGAAATGCATTATGTCTATTCACCTTTTAACAAAAGACGACGTTTCAAGACGTTTATATATAAAAGTCACGTGCAGAAGTTAGTATACAAAACTATAGTGATGATTTCCCTGTCAGCTCGAACTGGCATAAAAAAACTATGAGCTATAAATAAAATTAATTAACCAGTGAAACCTTTTACTGTTTCTTTAACGCCGATAACGTGCGCACGGACAAACAATGTAATTTATATTTATTGCTACGCGGTTAATTCTTTTAAATCCAGTTTTTTTTCTGCAATATTTATTATAGCCAACGTGCGTACAGTTAAGTGTTTTTTTTTTTTAAATTTGATTTACATAAAAGAAAAACATCTTGGAGATATCATTATCGTCAACCTTTGTATGTTCAATGGAAATAGACCTTTCTCAATCTCTTCCACAGTATACCGTCCGCATCCAACGTAGAAGATATAACACTCTTTTAATAATTTCTAAGATGGCTATGTCCAGTGGTCTTTATTTAATACATTATACTAAAAAAAACTCTTACGGTGACGGAATACATCGTCTCGTACTTATTTGAGAAGTCAGTCAAAGATATGTGTGAAGTCAACTGACTATGGCCTAGTTAGTTCTAATAGAGTAGGCTTGGAGCTCGATCAGCAAAAGTACACCTGTCCTGTTCCCTACGGAGACTCGGCAACATCTGTATCTATGTATCTATGTACTAATATCTGTTAACTCATATCTGAACTCACACTCTTACGTCTACCATCTTTCAAACAATCCACCTTCTTCGGTCTTCCTCTACATTTATAGCCTTACACATTAAATCTCATCACAATTAAATGAAATAATAATATATAAAATTATACATTTATTGCCTTAAGACATTTTGTAATTCGTGAGAACGAACGACACCTGCCGGCAACATTGGTAGGTTGAAATTGTAATTTTTAACAAATCCATCATTCCGATAGTGAAATTTGTCTGTCCGTGAATGAATCCGGCCATGTTTGGGTTCTTTGTATCCGAGGTAGATAATGCGAAAATGATTGACTCCTCATTGTGACCACGCGGTGCGCACTGCACCGTGCAAAATCCAATTATATCGGATAATTTTAATGGGAGTGTAGGCGGTCCGGGCTCGATGGAAAATGTTACAAGTGCGAAATCAAAAAAAAATTGACAATATCTTGATTTATGTATATTAATAAAGCAAATAAGTGTTTTTCTTGTTTTTAATCAAATGAATATGTTAGTATTCGAAACTGCCAAGAAACATTTTTTTTGTTAATATTTCAGTTCTATTTTTTGATTGGTACTAACTACAATTTTGAATAAAATTTTCTAGGCATAACATCCGAATCTGGAATAACTTATACCAATATTTTATTAATTATTGCTATTTTTCGGTAGCAATTACGATAATTAAAATTGTATACAATGTTAAATTTCACTATGAGATCGTTAATAGAATTAATTGAACATAAACCGTTATCACGAAATTATTTTTGCATATTAAAATTTTCATTTTAGCTCAATCTCTGATTAAAATTTCAGCCTCCAGATGTTGTAAAATAAAAGTTGTAGTTGTACACTTTTACTCAATAACCTCTAAGAATGACAAAAGCATTGAAGTGAATTGTTTACAAGTGTAACCCATGTTTGTTTGAGTGACAACTCGCGCACGGCTGGGTGGGCCACAATGCGCCAATCACTGACAATACCCACCGGTAAAATATACGTTAGTAGACATACTAAATTTAGACAATGATTTTCATCATCATCAGACCTTGTTAATGTTAGAATATCTTCTGCAATGCCTTCAACAGAAGTGAAAAAAATAATGTAATAATTTTAATAACAAGAAGATAAAAATCTATGTTTCTACCACTTTTCCCAATTTGCGGTCGGCCTTCGGCGTCTGAACTTAAGAGGTTAGTTTTATTAAAAAAAAAAGATTAATGGTAAATAAACGTAACTTCCGATACGATTTGCATAACACTAATAAACACACACATACATACATATATGTATGTGTGTGTTTATTATTATATATATTAAATAATGAAATGATACGGAAGAACGGGGCCCTACTATAAGTAACCTCTTACTGAAAAGTGTCCCCGCATTTTCGTAAAAATCATATTATAAAAATTGAATATTTGTATTCTTACTTTTTTTTAAAATTAACAAACGATCTATTAAGTGTTATTTATGATAATAATTCATAAATTTAACACGTCCTTGCCGATTAGGAGCAAATATTTTCAGACATATTTCCGTACGGAATATCAGTGTTAAGGTTTATAACGTAGTCTTAATAGGCAGGATAAAGTTATCAATATTGTGGACATGCAAAGAGATGAGCACACAAACAAGAGGGTGGTGAGATTGAATGTGGATGGCTATATAGTAGAAGAAGACTGAAGTCTGGATTGTGTGAAAGAAGATATGTGTCAGAAGGGTGTGTTCAGATATGAGCTGACAGATATATGGTAAAGTACATAGTGTGCCGACCCTCATAAGGAAAAGGGCAGGTTGATGATGATGACGATTTTAAATATTATCGTTTCTAATTTTATCATAGCATCAATTCATTTCGACTGAGCTGTACTTTTTGTAATGTGCGCCGTGTATATCTGTCTGTCAAACGTCAAAGACATCACTCCCGCTGATTTACTGTTGTCAAGTCAATTACACGAACAAAAGGCTAAAAGTTACACTTGTTTACAACGAGGTGAGGTAAGCCAATGATATTCTATTCAAGTTATTATTGTTAGAAGATTATCGTTGGTACAAAGGCTTTATGGCTTAACACTTCAAGGGACTCGTAAAAAATTGTCTTTTTATTTAACAAAAACATTTTCCGTTGAAATGCAATTATACTCCGCATTGTTATTTAATAGATTAATTGTTCAGAATCTCGTTATTTGTTTCTTCATGTCTTTCAGAGTAACTCTGAAAATAGTTTTTCAAGGATTATTTGGATACTCGGAGCGCTTCGCGGTGTTCTACCTAATTCGTATTCGTTGTTTATTTTATAAGACACGGAGACGGACGTGCAGCGGGATCACAAGGGTGATCATTCACGCTCATGGATATCGCAATATTAGAGGAACCACAGATGCAATACCAGACTTTGAGAGAGAGGTACGTTCGCTACTCAAAGTCGAAGTCATATTGGTGTAGAAATACCGTCGAGGACAGTGTACCTTTGTACGCAGTATGACTACGTTGCGGAAACAATAACCAATAGGACATAACTACGAATAAAGTCAGTCGATGTTAGACGACTAATATTTTTTTTTACTATTATCCCGTCCGTTGAGCCACGCCTATCTTATTGGTTACTTTTAAGAAAGAACCGAGCTCGTCTCGTTGCAAGGAACAAGGATTTTTTTTTAGTAAGAACACCGCGAAAGGACCGGATTGTACAATTTTTTCCTGTACATTTCCTAATAACAATTACAGAGATATCAATCTCTTCAATATAAGAGTTTAAATGATTCGTTTTTATAGAAAGACGATAGAAAGAATTAATCTGTTACGAATGGTTGAGAAATAGTTTTTTTTTTACATTAAATTATTAGCAGATTTTAGTTTTTTTTATAAGAGAAGGAGGAAAACGAGCGGCGAGATGACAAATGTGGTCGTGGATGTACATGGCCATCCGCAACACTAGAGGAGCAGATGCGTTGCCATTGAGAAAGAGATACGCTCGCTTTTTGAGGGCCTAATTCGTAGTTAATTTACTGATATTTCTTTTAGTCCAACTAAGCTAAGCTGGTGCTAGGTTATGTCTTATAATAGTCGAAAGTTGGGATTGGAACACTCGACCACGCGATCGGGATTCCGGACCCTTAACCATAAGGCTAACGGCGCTTCTGTTAATTAATTTAAAGAGGGATAATGTCTTAATGATTTCCATAAACTTTTACAATAAACAATATAGTTTTAAAGATCTCAGAACGAATTCTGATTTTTTTGTTATCTCAAAAAATATTTCTTCCTCTACAACGGAATGCGATAATTCATGTCATATTAAACCACAAATTAGTCGTTGTAATTAAAAAAAAATGCTTATGACTGAATCATTAAGTAAAGGGACTTCATACAATACTTTTCATCCATACCTCTGCCTCGATGTTAACCGTTTAAATGCCGTATATAGGTATGCGTGCGGGCCTCAAGCACCGCCGCTCGTAACGCACGCAATTACAAAAATGCGCATAATTGAAGACATCATATTATTTATTGGTTTAAGTGGCCGGCGACGGTCACCTGTCTGTCTCGTTACTGTTGAAATGTCAGTTCAGTTCCTGATTGATGGGTTCACAATGGCCTTATTAACGGTAATAATTATAATAATTGAAAACAGTAGTACGAACGAAACGCGATAAAATCGTCTTTAAGATTAATTCTTAGCGTTTTTAGACCGTTTTAATTTACGTCTCATTTCTACAATTAACATCAAATCAATTTGAATGTAGTTGTGTTGTGTGAAAGACGATATGCGTAAAGGAGTGAAATATATGACGGCAGATAGAGATGTAGGGACATACTGTGACGTCACTACGTAGGGGAAAGGTAAGATTTATGGTATCAAACTATCATTACTTACACATATAAAGTATATTACTATCTCCCTCATTCGTTTTGAAAACAACAGAGAGAGAGCAATATGTCTCGTTCAAGGTAATCCGTCAGTCAGCGAAAGGGCGTCAGTGGCGCAGTTGTTAATCGTTTGACCGCATCAAATCGAAATCGACATTGTCCATGTTCGATCTCCTTGTGTGGTGTGTTTTTCGATTTTCAAATACCAATGTACGTTATCCGACGTTCTTACAGTGAAGGACACATGCTGCAAATATCTGCGAAGAAATTTAAAGATATATGTGTAGTCACTGGGCCAGCACCATTGACTATCGCTTAGCTACTCTTAATAATAGAGTAGGGTCTGTAAGGGACGTATACAGAGGTGATCGCCAGTGAAAAAACATGTTAGAGTTGTTGAATAAGTAATAAGATTCTCGTTTCTCAACGCTACGCTGTTACCCGCAACGAAGCCTGATACATGAATTACAAAATAATTAGCTATTTAACTGCTTATAATTCAATACAACTAGGTAATTACATGCGTACCTGCTAATATTTCTACGTCAAACAAATGCTAATTGGCCATTACGGCGCAAGCTTTCGTTATTTGTGTTAATTGTACGAGAAAAAAAACTATTTATATTGTACAATAATGTTATTTTTTATACATAAGTAATTAGAAGTTTATTAATATTAGTTATAATAAAGTATAGCTGGATAAACGAGGTGGAAAAAGACCTAAGAGAACTGCAAGTCGAGGGTCTGACGCGGGATTGAGGTAGTAGACTTTTATTGTCGGAGGACAAACGCACTGAGTCGTGGTTGACTAGGTCCTAGTCAACCACACTAGCTCAGTGCATTAACTTCACAATTTAATTACCTCTCAAATGTGCAGCATCACGATGTTTTCCTTTACCATAAGAACGTTGGAATGTACGTATAGGTATTGTAAATCGAAAGTTACTTTGGTACATGGCGGGGTTCGAACCTTAACTAGACTTATCGATTTCTGGTTTAACCAAGCACTTAATAACTGCGTCACTGACACTGCGTGTTAAATTATTTATTAACTTAATAATAATGATATTTGATCGGATCACAAATTTATTTTAAATTCATTTAAAATAATTAATGTATAATTAATTAAAAAATAACTGTAAAATTGTGCAAGTAACGTTTAGCTTCGATAAAATAATACTAAATACAAATTATTTAATTCGAACTCTACTCGTATATAGCAAGAAAAACAAATTCATTGTAATTGCTCACGGTCACGCAGCAATGAATATGTGAGACGAGTTTTTAAGATTCATTTAAAGCGACCAAAGAAATTAAAACCAAAGTAATTAATGCACACGACGACAGAGCTTTATTATTATATGTAAATATTTAGTCTAATGGTTCAGTGTACGGACTACCGATCCAGCGGTCGCGGGTTCGAATCCCACCATACGATTGACGTGGACCATATCCTAATACAAGCTTTAACAAGCTTACAAGGAACAGTAAATTAACAAAATCTACTAATAAAAAAAGGAAAGATGTTCGTATGGTTTGTTAGAAGCCATCTTCAGAACGGCTTCATGGCCTTGAACGATTTTTTTTACAGATGTTGACATAGTATGGATGAACATGTAGACGATTAATTCATTTTTTTTTAATTCTGCGCAGACGCAATCTCGGACGACATCTAAGTACACTCCGTCACGGAATATTCCCGAGATTTTGATCTATAACTGCTTCGCTAATTTAATTCTTATTACTAATTAACCCTATCGGAACGACGCGTCCATGTGTCGTGACAATCGCTGTCAAACTGTCAAACTGTCAACCCGATACTAACCCTTACACCGCCACATGGCTAATTACGACTTACTTAAAGTAAAAGTTTTTTTTGTTTATAATACAGATGTGTGGATGTTCGATATACTTTTAGCCAACATACATTTATATTTGTTGTCTGTTCAGAACTGTAGCGTCTGAGAATTTTCACTCTTACCAAAAATTATACTGATTTTTTTTTTATTTCAGTGCGTTTTTTTTAAATGAGAATGAAGCAAACGAATTGAGAATGTGATCGTTGACACCAATGAACGAGTTCTCAATTTTTAATAAAAAAAATTCTAGTACAATTTCTTATCTTTTTTTATGTTCGAAATTTAATCTAATTGAAAATTTATGAACTTACATTGCATATATAATATATCGTTTACATCACTATATTAAAATTATATTGTGTGTCGGGTGCGGAATTACATGCAAAGTAATCGTTAAATATGTGATTAATTTAAACAAATATACGTTATCATTAAAGGGTTAAAAGCGCTGGTTTAACGAGCCGTCGCTACCGTGCGAGTGCAACGACTGCCAACAAACAAGTTTTTATTTCGATATCGTATCTCGTCTCTTTCACACGTACGCGGGTATTCCGTTTATCTCGCTCGCACGCGGTAATTAACACTCCTGTATACGGTAGCGATGGAAGAAATTAGTAAAGAGTCCACACTCCGCGGCCTCATTTCTGTACGTTGTGTCAACCAAGGAGGATATAGCGGCTGATACTTTTTCGTCGTCGATTTTTTTCTTTTTCCTTTTTTTTCTTTTTTGTGACTGTCAAGTCATTAGTGGTTGCGTTAGCCGGTTACCGGTTAAGTTGCGTGTTGTGTGTTGATTTCTTTATCTGTCCTCTTTGGTTCTTGTTTGTTTTTTTTTACAGTTGACAATTAATTAATTCAATACCGTTAGTGAGGCTGAGTTAAAATGTACCCTCGGGTGTGCCATTACGAACAAATTTAATTATGTTCGCCTGTTCTTTTACTGTTCTAATTATCGTATATCTTTTTTTTAATAATGTCATATGGGGTGTTTTATAAATAGTTTTTTTGCATGTTAGAGAGGTCTTATAGTTAATAATTAAATTGTAACGAATTTCTCGTGTTAAAATCTGGTATTTTCAATGTTTATGCTGTTATTAGAAATACATAAATGTAATATTTCAGCATTTTAACTATGCTACGTCGAGATATACTAAGAAAAGATTTTTCTTCGTAATTTCTTGGAAATGGTCGTAGATAATAACATTATTCATTTTAATTTGACACTAAACAATAAAGTTCCATATTAAGGACATGAAAATGTCACTCATTTAATACGATCATTGACAGTACGGGTGTCATCGTTTTCCGATAGAGATCCGAGTTTTCGCGAAGGAAATTTCTCACTATATCTGTACGGACTGTACACTAAATACCGAGATTAGAATTTGATTGTAAGAGGGAATCGAAGTTGGAACTCATTGATTTGAGTACTGTCGAAAAACACATGGCCTTAGTAAACCGAAACGTCCGTATCTAGTATTAACTTGACCCGAAGATAACTCGGATGCAATAACTTTTAATTTTAATTGCAATTACCCATCACAATTAACATTTTACGGCACAGTTCGCTGATAGTGGCCAGTTTGTTTTTCTCTGGCTGTTCCCATTTTTTTTTTATTCAGTTAATTTTTAACGGTCACCGATAAATAATTAATGATATGAACGACTCTTATCAGCCAGTGTTAAAGTTTATATTTAAAAAAAAATAAACAGAATTTTATTGCTAACGATATTTGTGTTGGGTTTTAGGATTGTGATAAAGCGAATGATATAACTTCGACTATCGGGCAACATTGTTTTTTAATGTTAGTAGATCAATTAATTTACTAATATTTCTTAGAAATATTCCAGAGAAGCTTGAAAACACTGGTGATGTGATTCATGGCAGTAGTCGAATGGCGGGAATTCGAACCCACGACCTTTAGATGGGTAGTCCGTAACCATTAGACTATTGGCACTTCGCAATACATTAATTATTATAGTACCATTGTATTAACTTATCAGTTAAGGGTGTTTTCCTAAAACATCAATAAAGGTAAATGAAACTTCAGACTTCAAACATATAAGTATTGATTTTTCTTATTATGAAAAAACGATGTTTTTCATTCGATTTTAGTACATCCTTAAGTTTAATGACGTAACATTGTAACGACGTTCAATTGTCATTACCGCAATAAAAATGTATTCGAAATTTGAAAAGTTGAGCAATTCTTCGGTTCCAATTTCGAAAAAAAAAAAAAAGTATTTTATGCCCGCCGTTACAAAGTTACGTGTTGAATCTTGAAGTGTCAAATGTAATCAATTAAATTGTTCGTTTAATAAGTAAACAACGTCATTATAGAAGTTTTTTTTTTTTATAAAGTCCCTAAATGTACAGTTATCGACGGAAGCGTAACTTTTTACTTTCATTTATTTATTGTTTAGCAACGTTGACATTTAAAAATACTTTTAATTCATATTTACTTTTATCACAATCAATTTTTTTTTTTTATTTCAACGGTAAAATGTTTATCTTAGTGGTTATAATTATTTCATATAACAAAATTGTTTTAACCTTTATACGAAAAATAACGTATTGTAAGACAATTTATCCAACTAGTCTACATTCGTAAATTATTGAGTCTGTATTATTAATCTGACTGGTGGACGATGTTATTTTCTACACGGCGTTTTAACAGAGTGACAAAATCAAGCTGGTTCTTTATTTTGTATTAACATAAATTATAGTTTTAAATTTATCATCGTAGTTAACAGTGGATTATATATTTACGTAAACTTGCGTCTTGAAGTGTCCACTAATAAAAACATATCAGTGAGCGACGGCCGCGAACGCTATAGTACCGTTCCCACTCACCCTGAAGAGCCCCCGATGGGCTCGAAACTAGTCGGTACTGACAC